>PISX010005000.1:0-113485 GCA_004024625.1 Mellivora capensis | reverse complement strand
GAGGGTATCATGCTTAGTGAAATAAGTCAATCAGAGAAAGACAACTATCATATGATATCCCTGATATGAGGAAGTGGAGATGCAACATGGGGGACTAGGGGGGCAGAAAAAGAAGAAAAGAAACAAGATGGGATTGGGAGGGAGACAAACCATAAGTGACTCTTAATCTCACAAAACCAACTGAGGGTTGCTGGGGGGAGGGGGTCGGGAAACGTGGGTGGGGTAATGGACATTGGGGAGGGTATGTGCTATGGTTAGTGCTGTGAAGTGTGTAAACCTGGCGATTCACAGACATGTACCCCTGGGGATAAAAATTTGTTTATAAAAAATAAAAATTAAAAAAAAAAAAAAGAATGGAAAAAGAAAAAAAAAAAAAAAAAGAGCGAGCCTAGAGAAAAAAAGATGATTAAATGCAACATATGATGCTGGATTAGACTCTACATCAGAAAGAAAAGGGAAATTTGACTATGTAAAACATTATTGGTCAGTGGGCATAATTTGAATAAAAGCTATATATTGTATCAGTGTTAAAATTATTTTTTTTCAGTGTTAAAATTATTGATTTTGATAGGTGTACTGTGGTTATGCAAGAGAAGGTCCTTGCACTTAGGAAAATGCAGGCTGGAGTGTTTAGATGTAACAGGTCACAATGTTTGCAATTTACTGTCACAAGTACTAGGCAGGACTAGAAATAGCCAGAGGGACAAAAGATGAACAACCCATGAATCTAAGTGAATGATGTAGATATTCACACGACTATTCTTATAACTTTTCTGTAAGGTTGAAATTATTTTAAAATAATGAGTTAAAATAAAAGATATGACAAACATTCATGCTATGGCTTTGGTAATGGCTGATCATGTGGACTTTGAGCTTATTTCCTCTGTAAAATAAAAATAAGCTGCCCCTTCTGTTTTAGAGGTATGGATCAGTGAGATAATGGGGTTCACAAAGTACTATTTACTTTTTCTAAGATTTGGACAGGTATTTTATAGGAAAGAAAAGAGTGATTTTTCAACCCATATCACAGATGAAATTTAGTTAGATTTTAGATAGAAACTTTAACTTTTGTTTCCAATTCTAATATAACTATGCCTCAATTAAAGAATGCCCTAAAAATGAAGCTTTTCTCTGTAACAGTAGTAGGATAAACTAAGAGTAAAAATTACTAAAACAAGTGCATTCAAAAAATGCATATAACCATGTGACTATGGGTACTTGCTGCATACAGTTTTATGGTATCAGTGCTATTATCCTGGTGAACACTTCCATTTCTTGCATTTCAATTTTAAGTGAACAGAACTCATCATAGTAGTGTTCTGAAGTTTGAGAAGGGCCAATTTGGTATAAGGAACATCTTTGATGTCTCTACTGGGCACTAGTTTCTTTTTTTGTTTGTTTGTTTGTTTGTTTGTTTTACTGCATGTTGGGGATACAAAGATAATAAATTCTTTACAGTTTTAGCTCTTTACTATTTCTTCTTCACATACCCAAAGTCCTATTCTTTTGATTTTACTCTTCATTAAAACAGGGATACTTTGATAAGTCATATATTTATATTTTTCCCCATATTTTGGCTGAATCTTACTCAGAGCATTACCTCAACCAGCTTTATTATGACTTGGAATAATATGAGAATCACTTGCGTCATTCCTGCAATAGATCGATATCACTAAAAATCTTAGAAAAGTAAATCACATTTCCCCCAGCTGCTTTCATCATCAGCTGGTTCACTCTTCCTCCATAACTAAACTTCTCAAAGCAACTTCTCAAAATTACTGGTATTTTAACAAATGCCAAATTCAACATTTTCTTAATCTTTATTATTTTTGTGAAGTGATTGACCGAGCCAACCACTCTGGTCTTTTATTCTGGAACTTTTCTCCCTTAGACTTCTAGAAAGTCTGTATTATCTCTCTGACCATAGCCTGTGGTTTCATTCTCCATGGTTATGGTCTTGGCATACTTCTCTTTTTTCCCTTTTGGGATTACATGTAATTAGGTCATCTCAAAATGGCTTCCAGGAAGTCTCCAACTCCAGAATCATCTTTCTTCTTCAACACCATGTGCTTGGTACAATCACCTGCTTTATATCACTATACCTAGTCTATATATATCACATTATCCATAGTGTGCCAGAACCTCCAACTCTCTATTCCCAAACCTACCCTCACATCAGCATGTCTACAGCTCTGTGAAACAGAAAAGGAATCTAGACAAGGAGAGACATTTTTTATAGAATGAAAAAGAGAGCTTCATATAGCAGGAATAGTGTGTTGTGTTCTACAGTAAGAAATAGGAAAACTAGGTATTCCTTGTAATAATTTAACTTGGGATAGCTATGTACAAATTGATTTGAAGTGATGAAAGAGGAGATGTAAGATGGACACAGGAAAAGAGAGAGAGCAAGTACAAGTGAGTACATAGGGGCGGAAGTTTGAATGTTAAGCATAACAATAAGATGTGGCACCTTATGTCCTTTTATTTATTCTTTACTAGAATAGAAAAGTTCTTCACCTGAATAGAATGTTACTTGAAGATAATTTTTAATTTACCATGATAAATCGGTCTTTCGAGAATATTTAGGGAAATATCTTCTCAGAATAAAATCTGGCTTATACTGTTACAGAACAGTATGCATTAATGTTTAAAAATTAGTCAAAACCTCCTGCAGGAGAAAGAGCTAAATTACAGTTTAAGTAATACTTTTTAGCTTGAAATATAACCCATACTGTTAGATAATGCAAGGATGTTGAGAAAAGTAACTAAAAACTAATTCACCAAGTTTGCAAAATCAAATATTCTATACTCTAGGTAATCCTAATATTTCTCAGTCACTGTAAATCAGGTTATTCTTGAGATCATATTTAAGTCAAGGTAAGATAGTCTTCTATTTACAAAGGTAATTTAGTCTCCTGAGTAGGTAATCTTGTTAAAATATTGTCAGGTTAACTGAA
The DNA here is from genome assembly GCA_004024625.1 of Mellivora capensis. Classification (NCBI taxonomy): domain Eukaryota; kingdom Metazoa; phylum Chordata; class Mammalia; order Carnivora; family Mustelidae; genus Mellivora; species Mellivora capensis. The sequence continues at coordinate 110,528 of PISX010005000.1, read as the reverse complement.
ATTGATTTGTGTTTACTAAACATAGTGAATGCTAATCAAACATTAGACACTGAGGTGTTGGAGGTATTTAAACCTTTGATAGATACTATTAGTGCTTTATGGAAGGATTATTTTTTGTCTCGGAAGCCAACATTGCTTTTTAGATTGTTCTTTCAAATAAAGAGAAAATGAGGAGTAATGGCCTGCATTTGCTTTATGAAATTTTGTGGTTTGGGAATATTTGGGAGAATTTGGGATTGGTTTTGGGGGGGTTATTTATGTTTTATTTCCTTTGCTACAAACACCACATTTGCTTTTCCATCTGCTTAATTCCATTCCAGGTTTGCTATTCTCTACCACTCCTAGCATCATTGAGCTCCACATAATAGCTTTTATAGGAGACAGACATTACTAGGCAATTTGAAAAGCAGGTTGAAGATAAAGCCTGATAGCTCACGTGCCCTGGCCTGGTGACTTGGCTCACTTCCGAAACTTATACCAAATGGGTTGCATGCGTTCCTGTGGTGTCTGTGTATCAGCTCTATGAGGCTTAAAGAAACATTTCCCCTAATACAATAATAAACCCACCATGATCATCCATTTTGGGGAAATTTTACAGTTGTTGGTTAACCTGCTCCCTTATGCCCTGCAATATTCATTAGCAGATTTCTCTGTTTATGAGTGATATTATATGGAAATGGTTATGGGAAGCTAGCAGATGTAACCACTGAAATAAATTAGAAGGAAAAGTTCTGTTTTTTTACAGATGGTTGTATTGAATATGCTCCCCTCTCTCCACTTTAACATTTAGTTTTCTTTCAACAGAAAACTTTTCTTTACTGACTACGGGAATGTGGCCAAAGTGGAGCGATGTGACATGGATGGGTTGAACAGAACAAGGATAATTGATTCAAAGACAGAGCAGCCAGCTGCACTGGCACTAGACCTAGTCAACAAATTGGTTTACTGGGTGGATCTTTACTTGGACTATGTGGAAGTAGTGGACTATCAAGGAAAAAACAGACATACTATCATTCAAGGCAGACAAGTAAGTACAATTTTGTTAGAAAATGCAGCTAAGGTAATAAAATGAATGGTATCATACAAGGAAGAAGACCCCAAATTTGAATTGCAATGTTGAAAATTTCTTATGAAGTCAAGCTGCAAAGGGTCATAAAAATTGTGATGTATTTCCTATATGGGAGAATGTTCTTTTCACAGTGCATTCCATAATATCGGAGATGCCTCTGACTTCCTCCTTTGCTCTATTAAAAGCAAAGCACACTAAACAAAAGCCAACAAAAATAAAATAAAAACAATAAGTAAAAGCAAAAGTGACACACTAGTACGAAAAGAATTAGGATAAGACAGATGTTTTAAATTAAAAGTAAAACTTACTAAAATCTAATTTAAATAGTTTATTTATAAGGAGCTCCACTATCATCTATCCCATGTGGCCTTGGAGATACTGTGCTAGCAAAAGCAAATGCCTGCTCACAAAAATAGTTTTATTATTTTCAAAGATTGAACTAAATTTTGCCTTTTGATGTATTCAAGTGCTTCTTAGAATGAGAATTCTGTGAAAGTCACCGAGGTCAAGATCTTTCCCATCTGCACAGTTTTTGTCTTGCTGAATTACAAGGTTTTGCAGATAACACTCAGTAGACACTTAAAGGAGATCTCTAAGTAGAAATAAACTTATTTGCTAATGGACTTTCTCAAATTCAACTTTACCTCAGTGATTGCACTAATTTCTTGTGAGATTCTTATTCTATGGAGATGAAATATGTGAATCCCCTTTCTTTCTTTTGCAATCCAAGATAAAAGTATTCTGTAATGATCCCTTAAAGTTACCTTCCCTTTCTAATCAGTTTTAACAAAAATCCTTTTCCCTTCTTTGACAGACAAACAAATGCACCAAGCTTGGAATAAAAAAAAAAAAGAAAGAAAGAAAGGTGTGTAATATTAGAGATGAGGCCAGTTATATCTTTCATTCTTTTGCCTAAAAAACTTAATTTCTTTGGAAAGCCTTAGGTATGACTTTTAGAGGATCTAATCTCTAAAATGATTATGATAGGTCATCTTTTTACCTATATGTAATTAAAACTCTAATCTTTGAAACAAGGATAAAAAAATCAAATAACTTTCCTCCTGATTGTTTTTAAAAAGTTTTCTCATGTCTGGTTTTCAATTGTTCATTTTTTTCATTTCCTTTTATTTTCTGGTTCCCCAAACATATGTTTACTGGGCCACTAAGTCATCCAACATAGATACATTTTTTTCTAAATATCTGGGCTGTAGGCAGAATGGTCTAGCCACCACTCTAAGCTCCTCCCGCCTGTGTCAGGAGTAGCAGAGCAGGCAACAGTGTACTTACTTTATGGAAAACAGTCTCTTCTGAAGGAAGGAACAGGGACAGTGAGTACAATTTCATCTTTACTGTGTGAACATATTTTCTTCCCTGCCCAATTGTCCCTTCTGTGGCTATGCTTTTCCTTCTTGGGTGTGGATTGGCAATTATGTAAAGAGCAATGTAGGTATGACACAACCACACTCCCAAATGATTGGCTCCAAACTTTGGGCAAAACAGGCACGAGATTAATTGTGATGGAAAAATTGAGTTTACTTGCAGTTTTTATAGGAAAAGGTTTTGCTCAAGTCAAATTTGGGTTTGGATTTATCTAGGGAATATGATATCAGCTTATGTGCAAATGATATTAGTAAATAAACACATGACACCCCCACCCCTTCTCTCTGGCACATGCACCTGTGCATGCATGCACACACACACACACACACACACACATACACACACACACACACTGGGGAATGACCCTTATTTTGGAAAACATTGTTTAGGCTTTATTTTGGGCTCCTCATTAATTCCTATATTACATTTCTCAATTGGTTAAGTCTCTACTTTTGGCTTAGGTCATGATCAAGGTCCTGGGATGAGCCCCCAGTCCAGCTCCTTGGTGGAATTCTGCTTCACCTTCCTCCTCTGCTCCTCCACCTACCTTGCTCTCTCTCTCTCAAATAAATAAATAAAATATTTTAAAAAATAAATTCCTATAGTCAAACTGTACATACTTTTTCAAATTCTCTTAACTACAAATCTAAACTAAAAGTACCATGTAATGCCAAAGAATTGTGAAAGATTTTTCCAACAGAATCTCTATAGCAAATCAAATCATAACCCCACCCCACCCTGACACAGAACCATTTTAAGTTAACTATAATAAGAGGAATGCCAAAAAGCATTGTACTTAGCATGTATGAGAAAATGACTCAACTCATTCCTCCTCTGCTTTACTCAAAACTTGCCATGACTGCAAGATGTCCATTCTTCCACTCAATTCCCAGGACTTCTGCTTAGGAGACTTCTGTTGTTCGAGTGCCATTAGTTACATTTCCAGTATGAATAGGCTTTAGAAACATGTGATTTCTGAGTAAAATGCTGTATTTTTTTTAATTATTCCAAATACATAGTTTCATTATTTATTGTTTGCCATTCTGGGACAAGTATTCATCTAAATGTAACTAGTGGCTTAAAAAAAGTGGGATTTAAAAAAAATATATATATATGGGATTTTGAACTTATAAAATAAATTTTAAGGGTGTTTTCTCATCAGTCCTTACATAGCTAGAGCTATACTTTAGATTTTGTATCTCCTGACTATATGAACAAGCAGTCCATAAAAAAAATCTCAAATTTTATATAACACTACCATAAGCATCTTATTGAGTATGCTTGGAAGTTTTGTTCTCACTTGCCTTTGAAAAGTAGCTACTAAACATGTTTTCTTAATGAGTCATGAATAAAATTCTCCATGCACTTAGAACTGCTTTATCTACTACTGCATAATGTTTTTTTTTTCAGAGAAAAAATTTAAATTAGTGAAATGTTTAATTCTTTGAAAGAAAATAAATGATATGTGTGTGATTCTCCTACTATGGGAATTTTCCCACAGTAATAAATAGCAATCAGTTTTTCTTTCAAGTTGAAAGCAACATAATTAAAAATCATAGTTATTTTTGCCCCTCCATATAGGTCAGACATCTTTATGGCATAACTGTGTTTGAAGACTATTTATATGCAACCAATTCTGATAACTTCAATATCATACGGATAAACCGATTTAATGGCACAGATATTCATTCATTAATTAAAATGGAAAATGCTCGAGGAATCCGAATTTATCAAAAAAGAACTCAACCAACAGGTAAGACACAAGACTTCTTCATTGCCTTTAAAATGGTGGACTGAATGGGCTATGGTCCTTGTACTTTGTATGGAATTAAGGTGGGTGAGTCATAAATTCCTTTGATAGCAAAAGTGTACATGTCTGCTTGATAAAATGGAATAGCACTCCCTGCACAAGTCTAAATGACAAATTGTTCAGTTCCTGGTGAATTGTTTCTACAGCCACAGAATTGAAATGATGGCTAGATTTAGATTCAGGAAAGAGCTTTCAATCATGATGTGTGTAGACAGATGCTAAGATGCTAAAGTTTTTTTTTTTTTTTTTTTTTTTGGTATCATTTTGGGAGACATTTCAAATCAGGTGACTCTCTTACAGTATCTACCCAGATTTTATTGCAGTCATTCTGATCTCTTAACTTGTCCTAGTTATTCTTTAATACAAATTAATTTAAAAAATAACTTTTAATGAGAGGTTGTAATGTTTCTAATTATTTCTTAAAGACACAAACTAGTTATTTTTGCATAGTAAGTTAGTGATCTTTGTTCATCAATACAGTTTATGTTCAATTATATACAGAATAATGTGACATACAAGAATAACCAACCCCAAATTTTCATCCCCTTTTTTGTGCTTCAAATTGAAACTACTTTAGAATTATCTGAACATTAACATAGATTTGGTTGAGACAATGTATTTTCACATATCTGTTTACAGTACATTTAAATTTGGAGTTCTGTAAGTAACCTTATTAGATTTTGGTGTTAGGATTTATTTATTTGTCAGTTATTCATGGACCACTTACTGTGTACCAGAAACTATTGTATAGACATTATTGTATAGACACAGCAGTGAATAAAACAGCCAAAAAATTCTCGCTTATATGAGATTTGCATCCCAGCAGCGAAAACATAATTTTAAAATGATCAAGTATTATTATTTTAGAAGATTAGGAGTGCTATGGAGAAAAATAAAGCATAGAGGAAGTCTCAGGGATGAGGGTGGTTTGCAATTTTATATTGAATGGTCAGAGGAAGTCCCACTGAAATAATGAAATTAAATGAAGACTTGAAATAATTGAAGAAGTAAGGCACAGACATGGCAGGTAAAGAGATTAGCAAACACAGAACCCATGCGGAAGAACATGTTAAGATTTTTCAAGGAACAGCAAGGAGACCTATGTGTCTGAAGCAGAATGAAAAAGGGAAAAACAGGTAGAAGAATGAGGCTGGAGAAATGAAGGAGGACCATAATAAGTAGGGCCCTAGAGATAATTCTAGAACCTTCTCCTTATAATTTTATTGAGATGAGGAGTCCTCAGGAAGCATTAAGCAGAGGAATCTCATGATATGACTGACTATTTAAAGGAATCAGTATGGCTACTGTGTTGACAATAGGCTATGGGGGACAAGAGTGGGGGTTAAAGAGCTTTTCATTTAGAAAATCAGGAATACAAAACAAACATGTCACAATTTTTAAAAGCATAACTGTTTATTAAATTAAAAGAAAATTGCCATGTTATTTGTCACAATTTCAAGTGTTGATCAAAAAAGAAATATAAAAGTATATAAAATATTACTGATACTATTCCTACCACAGCTTTTTTTTCTTTAATTCATCTTTTTCTCATTCTCTTCACACAGTACTTTTCCTTTTCTTTTTTCCTTCTCTAACTTCTACATTCATGAAATGTCCTTCTATGTCTTAATCTCCACATGTAAACTAGCATACTCCTTTTAAAATTATGTGTGCACACACACACACACATTCACTTTGTGGTAGAGTTCTCAAAATGGCAACGGACTCAAAACTAAAAAAAAAAAGGCTCAGGACTTCTCAATAAAGATAGTTACTGAATCCTATATTCCTATATCTTCTAGGTTAAGTTCCCATGTGATGGATTATTTCAAAAGAAATACTTTTTCTGCTTAATGACCTAACCTGGCATATTTTTACAGTTACATTTGTAAGAAATATGTATTTTTATTTTTATTTTTTTCTCTGTAATGCAGAAATATGTATTTTTAAAAAGAACAAGCATGCATCTAAAAATCATATAACATATTTTGCTTACATGTAAACCATGTAAATTAATACAAAAACAGTATTGTTTTCTTAAACATATTTTTGGGAGGACTTTGGCAAATTCCTACCTCTACTTCTGTGAGGTTGAAACTCTTTTTCCAATTGATTATGATAATAAATAGCTGGGTATAAATATTTGTGGTAGGATTCCCTCTCCCTGTACTGCAAACGTTTCAACATACCATTGATGTACATAATTATCTTGTCTTTGGAAATTTTCAAGTGTGCTGTTTTTTATTTCTTGTAGTCAGAAGCCATGCATGTGAAGTGGATCCATATGGAATGCCCGGGGGATGCTCACACATCTGCCTGCTCAGCAGCAGTTACAAAACACGGACCTGTCGCTGCAGGACGGGTTTCAACTTGGGAAGTGACGGCAGGTCATGCAAAAGTATGTTGTTAAAATCAAACATTTTGCCAGCAGCCATTGCTTCAGAATAGATTTTTTTTTTATTAATTAGCAACATCAACATCAGCAATATCATAAGACTTCAACAGGTGAAATTTGCCTGCAAAATGTACCAGCCATTTTTCTCTGTATTCAGGGTTTTTTGTTTGTTTTGTTTTGTGATAATGTGAATGAGAAACTTAATCAGGATATAGAATCATTAAATTTATGGATCCCTGGGAAACATATTTTAGGGTATATTTTTAGGACGATCCTTTCCCTAATTCCTTAAAGAAGGTTTTTGATCTACTGAGCCTGAATATTTGGTTGACCATATTTTCTGTGACATGAATTAAGAAGTTGCTCCTAGTAATAGGTGTGTTGTTTAGTCCAACAGAAATCCACATAAAATAATGTTTCATCTTATCCAGCATCACTGGGGAGTGAAATTCATTTCATTATTTAATTTTCCAGGTAACTGGAGCTAAACTAATTAAATATCAATCTCTTTAACAATTTTATTGAAAAGCTTCTAACAGACATATCTTTGTTTTATTTTTGAAATATGCTGAATAATTTAATTGTTTCTTATTTAAATAATAAATAATTTATACATGATTTTATAAACTTAGATTGTTTCCCCAAAATTAGTTAAATTTAGGTCTTTACTTGGGTCTTCATAATCAGATATAGTAGAATGATCCTTATGGAAATGATGTCCATGTGGAGACTGTTATCCTTTAAATGTCTCTCAATACCATAATTTTTCAAGTTATGATGACTGCTTTTTAGAGTGTCCATTGCGTCTCCATTTTGTTATAGCAATGGCTTTTTATTTCTGTTAGTGTTCCCTCTCTGGTCACTGTCTTGCCATCTCTTTGACTTTCTTGTCATGTGCTTACTGAGGACTATGACATTAGATCACTATTTTGTTAAATTTTTAAGTCTAAATGGTAGCACAAATATTTTAAAATCAACAACCCAGGAGGCTCCACTTTGATACAATATATATATTAGTATTTTGTTTTTATTTCTAACTTTGTATTAAATTCTGGGTCTCATGATCAAGAGATCCTCCGGATAAATGAGAGAAGCCTCAAGATGAGTGAAGTTGTGTGTGTGACCAGACTTTAAACTGGTATGGCTACCATTTGAAACGTGATGGCATGTCATAAAAAATGCGATCTACACATATATACATACATATTTGCATGTATGCATACATACATACATATGTTTGGAGGAAAATAGGATCACAGTTGCCTAAGTTTCAATCACCCTTAATGTAGTATATTGATCATGGTACATTTACATTAGCAGAGACAATTCTAGTTATTTTAAGCAGGAAAAGATCAAATGCAAATAAATAGGTGCTTACACAATCAGTGAAAATCCTGAAGCGGTAACTTCTCGACTCAGTCCTCAGAATATCCCTCAAAACCACCATTGAACTACCCTGGCTTAAAACTGAAGACCTACCACATTCAGAAGCCAGGGCATCAGGAAGCCACAAATGCCAATGGTAACTTCAAAACACACCATTTTAACTGATAACCAGGAATTTCCACAACTTGCACCATGACTATTAGCTCTAGAAATATGCCACAACTGATAGTTCCCTACTGGTAAACAGAACAAAACAACACCCTCTTTCTTGTGCTTGATAATACACAAAGGAAGAACACTAATGTGGAAAAATTCAATTTCTCCTCCAGATAAATACCAGTAGAAGTAATAAAAGGCACCTTCATTTCCATATTATAAACATGAGTTTATAGATCTTATTTTAAGTACTTAATACCAGGCCCATTGCTCTATGAGTATCTCTGAACTGTAGTTTTTAGTTTCAGTTGTCTATCATACAAGAAAACACACTAGAAGAAACTTTAAAGTAGGTGTTGAATAACTAAAGTAAGTGACTTAAGTAAACAATGGGAAAATTGTTTTTTCTTATTTAAAACACAGGCACCTGGGTGGTTTAGTAGGTCATGCATCGGACTCTTGGTTTTGGCTCAGGTCATGATCTCAGGGTTGTGAGATTAAGTCCTGGATGGGGTTCTGCACTCATTGGGGAGCCTGCTTGAGTTTCCCACCCTGAACCCACCCTCCACTATTTGCACTAAATAAATAAATAAATAAATTCTTTAAAAATATGAAAAACAAAGGACACACATACATACATTAAACCAATGTAATGCTAGGTTTATCAATTACCAATGAAAATGTCAATTAAAAAGAAATGTTAGCTGGATGCCTGGGTGGCTCAGTCCATTAAGCATCTGCTTTCTGCTCAGGTTATGGTCCCAGGATCCTGTGACTGCGTCCCGCATCATTCGGCTCCTTGCTCAGTGGGAGGCCTGCTTCTCCCTCTGCCTGCTGCTCCCCCTGCTTGTGTAATCTTCCTCTCTGACAAATAAATAAAATCTTTAAAAGAAAAAAAATCATTAACAGATTGAGTATGGTGAAACTAGTGCTCTTATACATTGTTAATAGAATTGGAAATTGATATCACTATTGGAACGATATTTGATAAAATATTTTAAAAACCGTAAAACTAACAGTATCCTTAAAGAAATTATCCTTCTTTTGACTGAACAAATTCATTGTAAATGTATTTGTAATAACAAAAACCCAGAAACAATTTAAATATCCGACAATAGGTAAGCAGCTGACTATATCGTTGCCTCTTAATGCCTCTTAATAATTTCAATGTTGTCATTGAAAATAATGTTTTGGGGGGCACCTGGGTGACTCAGTTGGTTAAGTGTCTGTCTTCAGCTCAGGTGTGATCTCAGGGTCCTGGGATTGAGCCCCACATTGAGCTCCCTGTTCAGCGGGGAGTCTGCTCCCTCTCCCCTTACTCCTACTCTCTCTATGTCAAATAAAATAAATAAAATCCTTTGAAAAGAAGGAAATAATGTTTTGAAGACTTTAATGACAATTATATATGATTTTTTAAAATGAAGTACTAAAGTGTATATAGGATTCCTATTTTTATTTTTGTTTTTTTAAGATTCCTTTTTTTAAAAAAAAATTTTATTTATTCATTTGAGAAACAGAGAGAAAGAACATGAGCAGAGGGGAGAGGAAGAAGCAGACTCCTCACTGAACACGGAGCCAATAGGGACTAGATCTCAGGACCCTGAGATCATGACCTGAGCTGAAGGCAGATGCTTAACAATGTGAGCCACCCAGGCACCCCTAAGATTCCTATTTTTATTTTTTATACTATTTTTAATTTTTTCTAAGATTTCTGCTTTTAAAAAATAAAAATATTTATGCATATAAAGTTGGTAGAAATGTTAATTTTCATATAAATCACTACTTTTAAATAATATGTAAATATTATTTAAAAAATACTCTTGAAAGTAGATGGACACTGAAAGGCTATGAGGGCAATGAGGAAGAAGGATATTAATATTCTTTACCAGTAATTCCATTTTAGAAATGTATACTTAGAGATCATCTAAGAAAATGTGCAAAATACTAGGCTGAAGAAAAACATGCTTATCTCAGTATTATTACAATAATGAAAAGATATACCAATTGGGAACAGTTTGACAAATTATCATATGCTGACTATACTGAAAGAATGAATGCAAGGCTTAAAATAATAGGTCAACATAGAACATAATTTTGATGTTAAGATTTGATAATAAAAGCAGAATATAAAATTGAGCATCCTCTTCTATATAATTAATTGTGCATTAGAAAAATAACTAAATTAATTAAGTTTGCAATGTCACATGAAGGAATACAATATAACAGTGGAAATATGTGAACAATGACTACAACAACCATGGGTGATATTACAGGTATAATAAAAATAAAATTAATTCACAGAAGAATTCACACATGCAATTCAAACATGCAAAATCAAACAATGTACTGTTGGGAAATACATGTAATATATGTACTAAAACTTGACAAAATACATGGTAAAATAATCAGGATATTGGATGTCTTTGGGATGAAAGGGGAATAAGAAAATAAGGAGTGGAGAATTGGTTTAGGGCACATGCATATCTTTCAGTATTCTGGAAATATTTTTAAGATCTCTGCCAGGTGCATGAAATTTGTTTTTTCAAAATATACTAAAATATAATAAGTATCAGCTTATATACATTTAATATTCAGTAGCATAAATTTTATTTTTTTAAAAATATTTTATTTATTTGACAGAGAGAGATCACAAGTAGGCAGAGAGGCAGACAGAGCCCCAGGGACCCTCAGTAATATAAATTTTAAAAGAAAGTGAGAGAAAGAAAATATTTAAACAGACAGTATTGTTTGTATTGAGGGTATTGAGTTTACAAGTAATTGCTCATTTTTTTTTCTCTTTTTTTCCAAATTTTTATAGTTTAGTTATCTTGCTTTGCTAAGAATCTCACTTACGGTACTGTTATCCAATTATAATTGAGTCATTTGTATCCTCAGTTTTACTAAAACTCAGTATGTTTCCCTTTTATATAAAGTATTTTCTTCATGGGGCACCTGGGTGGCTCAGTGGGTTAAAGCCTCTGCCTTCGGCTCAGGTCATGATCCCAGGGTCCTGGGATCGAGCCCCGCATTGGGCTCTCTGCTCAGCAGGGAACATGCTTCCCCCACCGCCCCTGGCCTGCCTCTCTTCCTACTTTTGATCTCTCTCTGTGTCAAATAAATAAATAAAATCTTTTAAAAAAAAGTATTTTCTTCAAATTGTATAAACTAAACTAAGTCAATTGCTCTAGAAAGAGCATAGTGAGTTGACTCCTTCAGACTTGCATGTGTATTTCCACATGCAAGTCTGAAGGAGTCAACTCACTATGTAGAAAAAACTACAATTGATTTTAGCATATTAACCTGGGAAATAGTTTTTTGTTTGGAGTTTTTGTTTTTGTTTTGTTTTGTTTCATTTTTGATAAGGGCTGTGTTGTACATCAGGGTTACTGGCAGACAACATCAACCTCTTACATTCTAATTAAGATGTAAAGAAAAAAGTGAAGCTATAACTGGCATTTTATTTCATTTCTTAAAAAAATAAATAAATCACTTGTTTAGACATTTGTAATATATTCTCCTGCACGTTTGTGATACTGTGTGATTCTATTTGTTTGCCTTTGACAGCCTTAGATGCAAACTCTGAGGCAGGGTGCTTTAAATATTCTGAAGTTTTTAGCATTGTCAGACATAATGAATGCTACAGTTAGTTTCTACAGAATGTGTTAGATAGATTGTAATGAATTGTAAAATTAAATGTGCCGGATGTTTTAATAAATGTCCATTTTACTATTACCAGTTATCCAATGATCTGTCATGTTTTTGCTATGCAGACAGTTATAGACAAAAGAATAATTAACTAAATATAACCCATTCACGGAAGTAATTTCTGTTTTAATTAAAGTAATGCAATTAGCTGGACTTCTTGCATCAAGATACATTTGGCATATTGTAGAGTTTAATGTTTGGTATTGAATTTAAAAAACGCTAATTGTGCCAGTTAATTAAACAGTGGCATTCCGCAGTGTAAGAAGATTGGACAGCCTCAGTTGTTTGTGTTTGTAATCTTTCTTCTGCAGGACCGAAGAATGAGTTGTTCCTCTTTTATGGGAAAGGACGCCCAGGAATTGTTAGAGGAATGGACTTGAATACCAAGATAGCTGATGAATACATGATCCCCATAGAGAATCTGGTAAACCCTCGTGCTTTAGATTTCCACGCAGAAACCAATTATATCTACTTTGCTGACACCACCAGTTTCCTAATTGGCCGGCAGAAGATAGATGGCACAGAGAGAGAAACCATCCTGAAAGATGGTAAGTGACAATATGTAGTATTAACACCAAACTGCCCTGGGATACAGCGCTGTGAAAGGATAAATCCAACATATGTCAAACTCGCTTCAACCGGAACCTAAGGACTTACTGCTGATTTAAAAATAGCTGTTGATTTAATTTTCCCAGTAACATTATTTCTACCTGTTTTTCACATACCAGCGTATTAAAACCTCCATGATAAAATTGAACTTGGAATTGTCCACCACATTTTAAACATTACAGGAATTAAATTAAGCTACTTATTCACCTTCATGGAAAATGTAGATTTACAATTATATGTTTATAGTGCTATATGGCAGAACATAAGATTTAACAGGACATTAGAGACTTGTGTAATATTTGATTCTTACTAGGCTATTGGTCATGTCATTCAGAGAGCATTAAAAATATCAATGTCCCCATTGTCATTGCATTTCTTGCATATTGTTTCTTACTTTGTAAATCATTTAAACTGACTTCTCTGGAGTTGCCCTTGAAATATCTGTATTCACAGAGAAACTTGTTTATAGCTAGTTTTACTTATAAATATTTATATGCAAGGCTATACTTGCAAATTGCCTATATATGCCTATACTTTTTTAAAACAGTGTATTTTATAAATTTCATGGCTTAGGAACAATCAATTAAGTAACAATAATATGGCTTTGGTATAAATAGAAAATATTTTTAATAATCAAGAAAACCAAATATTTTACTACTAGTCAGTCACCTTTAGACATGTTCAGTAATGATTCTGGACCTGTTTAGTCACATACACAATCTGTTCACTTCTCAAATATTTTAAAAATCCTTGATTTAGGGAACATTAGTTATATGTTTATTAGCTGAAAAACACTGTGCTAGCTATCTTAGGAGATAAAAGGAATGTTAGAAAGTGGCTACGGCCTTTAGGGAGTTCATAATCTACCTTTGGAGAGAATATAAATGAACAAAAAGTATAAATGCTTTGCAACATTTAATTTAATTAAATTCAAATCAGCCCTAAAGAAATATACGGTTATTGGAGAATGTCCATGTAATGGATCACCACAGGGAGGAAGATATGTCTTTATGTGAGTGTTCCTGGAGAACTTTGTGTACAGGAGAAGGTATTTGGGCTAGATCTTAAAGGAAGAATGTTAACAGGTAGGAGAGGATATTTCAGCCACCAGGAATTCCATAGAAAAAAGAAAAAAAAAATCAAGTACTACAGAAAGAGGATGAAGGAGACATTAAGTAGATCATTACAGGATGTTTTGGTCATAGGGAATAGGGTCAGAGGAGCAGTGGAAAGTGAGAGGTCATGAAATGAAAGACCCAGAATGTGAGGTGAACGGGCTTGGAGGAAATCCTGACCAGCTAAGAGGCAGGAAATGCTTCTGAGCCAAAGAATAACATGACTGAAAATATATTTTAGGAGAATCAATCTGGTGGTGGAGGGCAGAATGGAGCAGAGAGGAAGGAGAGAGAATAAAAGCAGATACAGATTGAAATAAATTACAACATGAGTAGTAATGAGTGGTGGTCTCTCCTGACTTGGTGGGAATGGGGTAGGATGAGGAGATTATTCATTCAATTCAGATTCACTTTAAATCAAACCTTGAATGATAAAATGTACACTTCCCACATGTGACAAATGAAGTGTTAAAATGAAAAATAACCCTGATTTTGTTATTGTTGTTTATAGTTTACTGTTTAAGACAATCCAAAGCCACCATGACTTTTTAGAGAGCTAATTAGAGTTGAGATTTTCAAGAGTTAAGATTTAAGTTAAGAGTGAAGCTTAAATTGGAAGTGACAGAAGCCATCTGCCTACTTTTCTCTGTCATGTGATTTCAGGTGATAGAAGTTGGACAATTTTAGGACAATAGACTTGCACATTCTCTGTAAGCAGATACATTTGGATTGCTCTGATTTTGACCTAGAAATTTTCACGAAGGATTGAAATGTAACCTGGAAGGTTCTTGGTTTCGTTTCAAAAAGTATCAGTTCCTGTGCTGTGACTGAGTGTTCCAGCTAATAATCCTAGGTTTGATAACAATATCTTATCAGTGACATTGGTTGGTCTTTGCATTTCATCACAGCAACGGCGATCAGTACTAATAGCTACTTGACTGCCAGGCACATCTGTACAGTGTTGCTTTGGCAGAATGAAAGTTATGAGAACATTTTGTAGATTTCACACCTGAAATATGCTTAACATTTTGATATTCCTATGCAAGGACAGCTTAATGTCTTTTTGTTAATCTTTTTTTCTTATCAGGAGGAAAGGTGGAGAATAACAATAGACATTATGATATAAGATTGACATGTCAAAATAAAATTTGTATTTGGAAAATGACAACTTATCATTCTTGAAATCAGAAAAAAAAGAAATTCTATGTGTGTTCACTAATTTAGCTGGGATATCCACCCTCCAACCTGAAGACTGGGAGGCAATGCCTGGCTTGACAAATTATTTTGTAAGCTTGGTAGAAATTTGAGTCTTAGATAAATTTGTATAGTTTGAAGTACAAGGCTATAAAGATTTTGCTGTTTGTAAATAAAACATTAATATCTTGGACATCTTTTATGTAAGCTTAGATCCTTTCTATAAAGAAAGAAAAACACCAATAGCATTTCTAAAAAGGCCCACCTCTATTCATTCTTTGACATTTTTTTCTCTCTGAAGTTTATGGAAAGCTTCCTAAAGGTGGTATATCCTATAGTCTGTAGAATCTTGTAGGCTAAAACAGTAGTTAAATAAAAGATAAAGGAAAATTGTCCCATTGAGATACTTACATCTATCTCAGTAAGTACTGAAAATGTCTATGAAATAAAGACATATTAGCAACTTAATTAAAATAGACTTCTGTAAAGACAAAACATTTTCAATCTGTAAGTTTTTTATTCTCTGGAATTCTTGCCATAATTTTTGTAAAATTTTTACTGTTTCTTTTAATTAATTATTTGATTTATGTATTTATCCGGTTAGTAAATAAAATCTGCAAATGCCTTCACTAGTCTAGGTACTATTGTAGGTGATGGGAATGCTGCAGTAAACAGGATAAGGCTTTATATTTAGTTTGTATATAAATAGTGAGAGGCAGGGACGCCTGGGTGGCTCAGTTGGTTAAGCGGCTGCCTTAGGCTCAGGTCATGATCCCAGCGTCCTGGAATCGAGTCCCATTATCGGGCTCCTTGCTCGGCAGGGAGCCTGCTTCTCCCTCTGCCTCTGCCTGCCACTCTGTCTGCCTGTGCTCACTCTCTCTCCCTCTCTCTCTGACAAATAAATAAAATTAAAAATAAATAAATAAATAGTGAGAGGCAGATAATAAACAAACACATATATGAACAAGATAATGATAACTACTATAGTGGAAATAAAGTAGGATACTGTGATAAAAAGTAAAAGGTATTATCAACAGGAGGCAAATTAGACTAAGTGGTGAGGGAATTTAAAGTACCCTTTCTTTCCAGTTGTAATTGTTAAACTATCTAAGAGAACAAGATAGATGCTCTTCATAAGATCAAATTCACTTTTATCTTCTTGGGTGTCTTGTCCAAGATTCATTTTTCATTGCAGTATGAATTGTAATTTTCAGCAGAAAGGGAAAAAATGTAAATATGATAACCTACTATTCAATTTATTTTTGTATGCATTCTGTTAATGCAGTACTTGTTTCTAAACTATATAAATTAATTCTACTGAGATACATATATCCAAATAGAAGACATGTTAAAACAATCTTTCATATTGTTCCAGATCTTTAAAATATTTTAAAAAACACTCAAAGCATTTTCCCTGAGCTTGAAAGTTATTAATGCCTGCAGCTATAGCAGAAAATCTGTACTTTCAATAGCTCCCATAATTAAACTGGAGATTTGAGGCCACCAAGTTTGTGATAATTTGTTACAAAAGCCACAGGAACTAACAGAAAACCTGTGCTCTTAAACACTTTTTATACAGACCTTATGTATATTTTTTTATGGTGGGTTCTATTTGGTTGAGATCTGGAGTGGGTGCATGTTTCCATACCTCAGACTCCTCCTTTACCTGAGGGTATTTACAAGAGCCATAAAATTGGAGAACAATAAATAACTTTGGACAGGATACAACAATCTTTTTAAAAGATTTTTGTTTATTTATTTGACACAGAGAGAGAGAAGGAGAGAGAGCACAAGCAGAGGGGGCAGCAGGCAGAAGGAGAGGGAGAAGCAGGATCCCCACTGAGCAGAGAACCTGATCTCAGGACTATGGGATCATGACCTGAGCTGAAGGCCGCCACTCAGGCATCCCAGGATCTATTTTCTGATATCATGAACAGAAGTGTAGCCAAGAAGAAGGGGTAGGAGTCTTTCTGAGCAAAACATATTCTCCAAATGACATGTTTGAAGATAATCTGTTATCATACTGTGAAAGGGTAGTGACTTATTACTTGTCCAGCATGTGAAGGATCAAACCCAATTCTTCAGCTCAGTTCCGTCCCCAGCATCTCCATACTCCCTCCATGGATTTTAGAATCCAACAGTTCCTCCAGTTGGTTGGTTTGAAATGTATGATAGTATGCCCGGGACATCAATTAGTATTCATCATTGTAATATTTTGAACTCTCACTATCAACACCACTACCACCACCCGCCCACACCCTCCAATCCCCCCAGATATGACTACCAACTTAGAATCTACTTCAGAACTCTAGCTCCAGGCCTCTGCTCTAACTGATCCTAGGGTGCTAATTAAAACAGATTACAGGATTTGATCCATTCCCAAAGGACACCAATCTTAGTGTACTATTATCATTTTCTAGAGATATGGTTTGTTCTTGGATATCAATGAGCTCCCCATTGAATAGTTCTCTAGGAATGTCTAGTGTATCATAAAGATCCAGTTTGTTGACCGTGTATTTACTTTTTTTTAGTTTTATTCCAGTGTAGTTAACATACACTGTTGTGTTAGTCTCAGGCATACAATGTAGCATTTAGCAGTTTCATATATTACTCAATGCTCATTAAGATAAGTGTACTCTTAATCCCTTCCTCCTATTTCATGCATACTCCACCTGCCTCTTCTCTAGATACCCTCTGTTTGGTCTCTATAGTTAAGAGTCTATTTTTTGGGGTTTTTTTTCCTCTCTCTTTTTTTGTTTTTCATTTGTTTTGTTTCTTAAATTCCTCATATAAGTGAAATCACATGGTGTTTGTCTCTCTGACTGGCTTATTTCACTTAACATTATACCCTTTAGGTCCATCCATGTCATTACAAATAGCAAGATTTCATATTTTATATATGAGCAATATTACATTGTGTGTGTGTGTGCGTGTGTGTGTGTGTGTGTATGTGTGTGTGTATCTACTGCATGTTCTTTATGCATTCATTCATCAGTGGACACTTAGACTGGTTTCATAATTTGGGTCTTGTAAATAATGCTGCAATAAACATAGGGGTGCATATATCCCTTCAAAATATTATTATTATTTTTATTCTTTGGGTAAATACCCAGTAGTATGATTACTGGGTCATATGGTAGTCCTACTTCTAATTTTTTGAGAAACCTCCATACTGTCTTCCATAGTGGCTGCATCAGTTTGTATTCTCATCAATAGGACCTAAGGGTTCCTTATTCTCCATATCCTTGTCAACACTTGTTTCTTGAGCTTTTGATTTTAGCCATTCTGACAGGTGTGAGGTGATATCTCATTGTGGTTTTGATTTGTATTTCCCTGATGATGAATAATATTGAGCATATTTTCATGTGTCTGTTGGCCCTCTGTATGTCTGCTTTGGAGAAATGCCTGTTCACGTCTTCTGTGCATTTTTAATGGGATTATTTGTTTTGGGTGTTGAGTTTAAGTTCTGTATATATTTTGGATACTAACTCCTTACCAGATGTCATTTGCAAATATCTTCTTCTATTCAGTATGTTGTCTTTCAGTTTTGTTTGTTTTTTCCTTCACTGTGCAGAAGTTTTTTATTTTGATGTAGTCCCAATAGTTTTATTTGCTTTTGTTTCCTTTGCCTCAGGAGACCTATCTAGAAAGATGTTACAGATGATGTCAGAGAAATAACTGTCTGTGCTCTATTCCAGGATTTTTTTAATTTTAGGTCTCACATTTTAGGTATTTCATCCATTTTGAGTTTATTTTTTTATATGGTGTAAGAAAGTGGTCCAGTCTGTTGCATTTAGCTACCCACCTTTCCCAGCACCATTTGTTAAAGAGACTTTTTCCCTGCATATTCTTGCTTCTTCTGTCAACAATTAATTGACTATATAACTAATATATGCTGATATCAAAGTTTGTTATACACATTAATTAAAAATATAATGTTTTTGTTTTCCATAAATAATTCTAAATTATTAATTTCTAGGGGCGCCTGGGTGGCTCAGTGGGTTAGGCCTCTGCCTTTGGCTCGGGTCATGATCTCAGGGTCCTGGGATCAAGTCCCATGTCAGGTTCTCTGCTGGGCAGGGAGCCTGCTTCCTCCTCCCTCTTGCTCTGTCTGCCTCTCTGCCTACTTGTGATCTCTCTCTGTCAAATAAATAAAATATTTAAAAAGAAAAAAATTATTAATTTCTAAAGACATAGCTAGAATTGAAGGTGATAAAACTTCCAATTCTGTTAAAAAGGTAAATGTTGGGAAGCACAACCCTAATAATAAAAAGTTTGATTAATTATATTATTTCTAGGCCTTCTAGTGTATTGATCTTTGTGTCTATTTTTATGCCAGTTCCATATTGTTCTGATTACTATAGTTTTGTAATATAACTTGAAGATTGGAATTGTGATACCTCCTGTTTTGTTTTTCTTTTTCAAGGATGCTTCAGCTACTTAGATTCTTTTGTGGTTCCATACAAATTTTAGGATTGTTTGTTCTAACATGATGTTAGTATTTTGATAGGGGTTGCATTAAATCTTAGATTGCTTTGGGTAGTATAGATATTTTAAAAATAATTTGTTATTTCAGTCCATGAGCATGGACTATCTCTCCATTCCTTTGTGTTATCTTGAATTTCTTCCGTCAGTGTTTATAGTTTTCAGAGTATAGGTCTTTCACCTCTTTATTTATTTATTTATTCCTAGGTATTTTACCATTTTTGGTGCAATTGTAAATGAGATTGTTTTATTGATTTCTCTTTCTGCTGCTTCATTATTAGTGTACAGAAATGCAGCGGGTTTCTGTATGTTCATTTTGTATACTGCCTCCTTACTGAATTAATTTATCCATTCTGGTTGAGTTTTGGTGGTCTGCAGGATTTTCTACATAGAGTATCATGTCATCTGCAAATAGTGAAAGTTTTACTTCTTCCTTGCTGATTCGGATGCCCTTTCTTTCTTTCTTTCCTTCTTTCTTTCTTTCTTTCTTTCTTTCTTTCTTTCTTCTTTTTTTAAAGATTTTGTCTATCTATGTCATCTGCAAATAGTGAAAGTTTTACTTCTTCCTTGCTGATTCGGATGCCCTTTCTTTCTTTCCTTCTTTCTCTTTCTTTCTTTCTTTCTTTCTTTCTTCTTTTTTTAAAGATTTTGTCTATCTATGTATTTGAGTGAAAGTGATAGTGAGAGCATAAGCCGGGGGTGGGGGACAGAGGGAGAGGGAGAGGCAGGCTCCTCCTTGAGCAGGGAGCTGATGTAGGGCTCGATCCCAGGACCCTGCTTAATCGACTGAACCACCACATGCCTGTGAGGGCTTTTTTAAATTTCTTTTTGTTGTGTGATTGCTGTGGCTAGAACTTCCAGTACTATGTTGAACAAAGTAATGAGAGTGAACATCCTTGTCTTGTTCCTGACCTTAGGGGAAAAGCTTACCCTTTGTTCTGGGATGTCAATGAATGTCAGCATTATTAACTCTCTGTAATTTTTAGTCATAAAGAGCCAGTTTTACAGTGATAAAACAAACATGTTACAATATCACTAATGAATTATGTTAGAAGGTTCCCATGAACTTTAAATAGTGAGTATGCCTTGCAAAACATCTTAAAATTAAGAACAAACTTTTATTCTCTGCTATTAGATTATAGGTGCATATCAATCTCATTTTTCTGACATTAATTCTTAAAGGAAAAGCTCTGAGACTTTGAGACATGTAGACTTTGACCAGCCATTAAAGATATAATGAATACATTTATCAGTCATGAGACATTTCCTAATTAAAACTTTAAAAAGATATTTGTGAGCATTGGCAATTCTTGAGAATCTAATGGATATTGTCCTACTGAGTAGCAAGGTTATAGAGTGTTTGCATGTACTGACTCTCACTGACTATCAATAAAATGTTTTTTCCAGAATTCACTGGAGATTTGAGTCAAATATGGGTTCACTTTCATTGTTAATTTGCAAATATATATTTCTCATATTTTTTATGTTTCTCATGAAGTATATGAGATATTTGGAAATTAAAAAACCTCTAAGCCAACATATATGTCTTTTTGTTTGAAAAGTTGACGTGAATAGAAGAAGCTTGAAATCTGGATTCTAAAATACAGTGTCAAAAAATAAAAATAAAAAAATAAAAAAATACAGTGTCATAAAAAAATGGAATTGGTAGGGGTGCCTGGGTGGCTCAGTGGGTTAAAGCCTCTGCCTTCGGCTCTGGTCATGATCCCAGGGTTCTGGGATCAAGCCCTCATTGGGCTCTCTGCTCAGCGGGGAGCCTGCTTCCTCCTCTCTCTCTGTCTGCCTCTCTGCCTACTTGCGATCTCTATCTGTCAAATAAATAAATACAATCTTAAAAAAAATGGAATTGGTGATGTTGTTAATGAATTTGGGGAAACATAGAGAAGATCTCTTTCCCCTTATTTGTTTCCATACAACACAGGCATATATATCAGGCATACAACATACTACAAATACGTGGATATACACATTAGCTGAGAATAGCTCTAGAAGCTTCTGCAAAAAGTCTATTATCTTGTAAATGCTAAATTGCTGGTAAGGTCAAAAGAGAGTACTGAAAATACTTGGTAATCTCTAAAGTACCATTAGAGTATTATTAAAGATATAATCACTATATTAATAAATATTCTGATCAGTATATTTTTTTGCATATTTTGAATAAATTGCCAGTTCTCAGTATAATTTAAAAAGAAAGAAATGCATTCTACCCAGTTGCTTAATTATTCTTAGTATTATGTGATTTTTATTTGTGACTTAGGAAATCACTTGGGAATCCTTTATTAACCCAGGACTGCTATTGTAAACATTGGCTATAATTGTATTATTGGTTAAGTTAATACAAACTTCTGATTAAAAAATAAGTTTGATAAATTATTCTTGGCTGACATGACTGTGGGGGTCCTAGAGTAGGAAATGCTAGCTCAAGTTGCAGGGCCAGATAATATCCACAACACAAGATGAGCAACTTCCCATGAAACTAGCCATTTTGAGAGGACTTTAGGGGAGTGGTAAGTCATCATTTGTGTAACATATACAACAAAAATGTGACTCTGACCTATTTAAAGCATAACTTTATTTTTTGCCTCCCATTTGGTTTTGAAAATTTATTTTGTAAACTCTCTTACTAGCAAAAGTTTTGACAGCAAAACAACTTGATAAAATCCCAGTCCTTTCTGCTCACAACTAGGCAACTGAGAGGCTTCTCAGTCACTTTAAATTGTAAACACAGCATCAATGTTGTAATTAGAATGTCTAATCCACCCAATATATATATATATACATGCATATCACAATTCTAATTCAATATATCATCAAATCTTCCCTGGTTTTCATTTGTGTTGTCTTCTGGCTAGAAGCCTGAAAAAGTAAAGAAGGACATACTTGGTTCCTTGTCTTTCTCTGCCCTGCATTTATTTTCCCTGTTACCCCTCCCAGATTGCTAGCAGTTACCAGTGCTCACTTCTCAACATTGGTGGGAACTGATGAGAGGGGTTTGAGTGGTTAGGAGTGAAAAAGAGATAGCAAAGGTCTTGTTTGAACTAGTACCATTGTAATACTGGCCTCTTTCTGAACATGATGGACCTTTAAAATTTACTCTCTTAAGGGATTTGGGTATGTGTGTGTCTCTGTCTGTGCGTGTGCATGTGTAAGCTTTTTGAGGGTTTTCTGTTGGACCTCACTAATTTCATTTCCCTTGGCCAGAGTGAATGAAAATCTATGCTTGTGACTTTGCATCCTTGAATATCCAGTTCATGCCCATCCTGTTATTGTTCGAGTCCTTATACCCAGCTGGGGAACTCTGTGCTTGACTGAAGACATTCCTATGCCAGAATTCTGTCCTTTGTGGCTTACACACTTTTGCAAACATTCTGCCCTAATAAATTCTGGGAGTACAGCTCTGGGGCAAATCAGCCACTATCACACTGCCACGAGAGTTCATCTTAGACTTTTCAGATGTGAGACTTTTTTAGGCATTAGTTATGTGCATTTGGGAAAATAAACTGTTGAGAGCTCAGTTCAAAGATCTCTCAGAAGTCCCACAGAAGTTCCATCACTAGAGTTGAGGTGAAGAGCATTTCTTCCAACCTTGGAAGATTGAAGGGCAGGGACTAGAAGCTTAGAGAACTGCAATGTCTCCAAAGCTCTCTTCTTACATTCTCTTCCCTTTACCCTATGATCCTATTGAGGCATCCAAGAGTTATAGAAACAATTTTGATCTAGTTCATTGTAAAATATGAGAACTTTTTATTCTCACACTCATTTTGATTTTTTTCATCATTTTGGCTCATAATCCGAGCTTTAATTTTAACACCCCATTACAAATGTCACAGTGAGTTACTATTGCTCCTAATTCTGCAAACAAATTGCCAATGTTGTAATAGTCATTAGGCAGTGGTCCAAATGACACCTGGAAAGAAAAACAGCTATTTTGAAAATTCATTTAAACATATAGGTGTTAACAAATAGTATTTTCACTCACCTTTATGCTCCTAGTCCCTTTTTTATTATCTAATTTTAATATCACCTAGATTCTTAATTTTTATTTTAAACACTTTAAATAGGATTTTGCAAGGATTAGAATTGAGTCTTTTCAAATTAAAAAATGTTTAAAAATAATAATAAAAGCATGCACTAAAGCTCTCAAGAGGTTCAGTGATGATGCCATTCTTAGTCATGAGGTGAAAGAGTACCTCTTCACCTTTTCATCCTTTTCTCTGATTATAATAACTCATATGTCATTTTTACCTCTCATTTATATTTGTTAAGTGGAAGGAATAATAGATGTGGCATATTTCATAAAATGTTATATTTCTGGTCAGTGAGTTACATCATCTGAGTTAATTTTCTGTCCAGATTCTCCAGAAACACAAGATATATGCAAATTAAAATTATTTCCAGTCCCAAGCTAGAATTGGCTCTCAAGAAAAATGAAAAAAAAATTGCTTATTCACTATGTATCACAAGTCATAGAACTATTGCTATTAATTAATTCCCGTTGCCTATACTGTTTTACCTTGTGCCCTGAGAAGATTATGTTACCTTTGGGTCATGAATTGTGAATTGAACAAGTTGGGTTATGGGGAGTGGGCTCTAGCAGAAGGAAACTGGTATACCTCGCCATGAGTATATACATTCTACACACTCTCTATCACAGATGGATTTGATGTTAAGTTTTGCCAAGTATATTTAAGTATACTTAGAATAAAAATATTAGATTAAATGTCAATCATCTTAGTTATTTGGTATCATACAAACAAAAATCATTAAGTAATAGATTTCTTTATTTCTTTCTTTCTGACCATCCTGGCTGTATTAACTAGTATTCTTTTGTTCTATCTAAAAATGGCTACAAATTTTATTCTGAATACCTGTAGTTTTCTTCTGATAATCTCTAGCTATTTTTATAATTTTATTTTTAAAAATCAGGCTTATTGTAGCATTATTTACATATAGTGAATTCATTTTTTTTTAAGGAAATAGTTCAATGTATCCAGATGAACAATCAATACCATAATCAAATTAGAATATTTCCATCTCCCTGGAAAGTTCCTTCATGTTCCTAACAGCTGCTAGTCTAATTTCTACTCTGGTCTGATTTTTCTTTCCATAGTTTTGCCTTTTCTGAAATGTCAGGAAAGTTTAACCACATAGTGAATAGCTTTTATGTTTGGATTACTTCACTTAGATAATGCTTTTGAGATTCTGCCACATTGTTAAATGTATCTATTCATTCTTTTTTATGTTGGGTTATGTTATACTGTATGGATGTTCCACAAGTTTTTTATTCTTTTACCAGTTGATATTCCTTTGGGTTGTTTCAAGTTTAGTCAGTTATGAAAAAAGCTATTATAAACACTTGTGTACAATACATTGTGTAGACATGTGTTTTCACTTCCAAAGGTAGATTGCCTGGTAATCTCATTGGCTGGTAATGAGATTGCCTGGTATATATCATAATTATTTATTAAATATCAAACAGCGAATTAAAAAAAATCTTAGAGATTCAAATTAGTAAAATTTATGCCTGGGACTAAGCATATCTCTTCTGAGATCACTAATAACTGAGACACTAATAACTATTAGTGTCTATTCAGTAAGTAGATTGGCTTTGAATTTTCTTCTTATTATAGTTACCTCTGGTAAACCAAAGCTTTCAGATTCCTCCAGCGATGGGCTGATACTACCTGGTTCTTGATGGGGAGACTTGAATATGTTTGCTCATTCCTCAGCTTTCAATATTCCATTCACAGCTGCCTGACTGAGAGATCTCTCTCTGCACTCTTACCCTTCCCTCAGTAAGATTATTGTGCTATGTTACTAAGTAAGAATCTTCTAGTGGGTGGAAGAGGGGCTCTCCATTATCTTGGTTCAATATTGGTCTTAGGTCTTATGTGACTAGAGTTTTAAAGTGGGTCTCTCTGTGCCTCTTCTCCCTTGGCAGCCAGTGTCTTCCATGTTATGTAGGGAGTTTATCTATGTTTTTTGTTTGTTGGTTTTCTGTTTTGTTTTGCTGTTATTGTTTATTTTTATATGAATCCAAGATTATGCGTTCAGCAGCTTTATTTTGCCTTCCCCTGAGGATAAACACCTTTGCTTCTCCTGTACCCTCAGCATCAGTGTACCTTTGCTTTGGGTCAGTGGCAGAAGAGTTTCTTACTCTTCCCCAAGACTAGTGTTGCTCATATTTCATTTTGATGCTTTGGGATCTCAGCTTTCATTTGGACTCAAGAAAAGTTATGATCTTGTAGATTATGGACTTTCTCTTATTGTTATGTGTTTCAATATTCTTTTCCACTTTCTGCATCTAAACAAAGCCCGTGCTACGTGTCTATAATTCATTAATGCAAATGGGAATTTGAAAAGTTGAGACATTTTTAAAAACTGCTTTGTCTCCCTTTCCCTTAGCATTAGAAACAATTCTTTAAAATATTGAGTACATTGAATCTCTTGTGATGTTTCTAAACATCCACAGTTTACACATTTAAAAAAAATTCACTTGGTGCAAAAAGATTTGTTTTCTACTTTCAATGAGCTCATTTTGAATTTTTTTAACCAATAAATAAATGTAGTGTTGGGAGTTTTCACTTTGCATGAAGAAAAATAGCCCAGTGCTTTATGCTATCGGAAAAAATTCTGTTATTAAAGAGATGGTACAGGAAGATATGATTAAAGCCCATCTGAAAACCTGATCCTTATTTATTGTTAAGATTTCCCTTTATTTATCTATATAAAACATTGTTTAGTTACAAAAGCTCTGCCAGATAGTAGGAAATGTGTTAATCTAAAATTATAAGATTGTTGTTCTCAAAGAATCTGCATTCTACTTTAATGCATCTATCAGGTTACAAATGGATCAAAGGACTAAATATAAGATCAAGCAAACAATTAAGCTGGACTTTGCCCTCTATATTAATAAAAATAAATGAAAATATTAACAAATTAAATTGATAGCAGCATTGAGAAATTGAAAAAAAGTATACCAGGAATCATCAGAGATAATGAGAATTTTCTAGCTAGAGTACAGATTGGACCAGATTGACCAGGAAGCAGGAAGCTGGAAACTATAGCCTAAAACATCACAAGTATAAACTTCAGGTATCAGAGGTGAAATGGGAACCGTATGGTCTTAATAAAGACTAAAAGAGAATTTTTTTAAAAAGGCCTTAAGGCAGTCTTTAAAGCAATTTAATAATTAAGTGAATTAAAAGTAGTAGTTTCAGTTCAATCCATCCCCCTATAGGGATGGATTAGGGCACTAATATAATTAGTTAGCACTAATATAATTAATTATAATATAATTAGGGCACTAATTGTACCCCTAAAAAGCACACATAAAGAATGGGTTGGGATGTGTCTATTCATTTGGGTGAAAAAAAAAAAGATAAAGTTAGAGTTCTACCTCAAAAGCATACAAAAATAAAGCTTAAAGAAAACAAAAAAATTTAAAATTTAGGGAAATTTTTTTTATAGTATTGGAATATGGAACATTTTTCTTAAGACACAAAACCCAGGGGCTATTAAATAAATTATATAGATATACATTTTTCTTAATGATGGGGGTATTATAAGCAAGGAGAAAATAAACTAGGCAAAAGTCTTAACAACATATATAACAGAAAAGAATGATTATTTTACAGACTAAAGACAATGTCAGAAAAAATTAAAGAATATTTGTCAAGGTAATTCACAAAAGAATACAAATTGTTTAATTAGGCACATAGATGTTCAACATTATGCCTATCATGAAAATCTAAATTAACAAAATAAAATAGGGCTTTTCTACCTTTATCAGGTAAAAATTTTTTAAAAAGTGGCAATAGGTAATTTAGTTAGATAATAAGAAAATAATATATTTTCCACATTATTGTGAAAAATTTACATTTTTACAAGGTTTTAAAGCATTATTTGTTTATA
This sequence comes from Mellivora capensis, assembly GCA_004024625.1. Lineage (NCBI taxonomy): Eukaryota > Metazoa > Chordata > Mammalia > Carnivora > Mustelidae > Mellivora > Mellivora capensis. The sequence continues at coordinate 83,292 of PISX010005000.1, read as the reverse complement.
TCTATGAAAATTAAATTATATGTAATACTCAGCCCAACAGTTCTATAATTGGTTACCTATCCAATTGATGTGTATACATGTTTAAATTTGTAATATTATTTGTGATAACAAAGAAAACTGGAAATAACATGAATGTCCATCAAAAGATGTATGATGCATTTTTGGTATGAATGATACTAAGTAGCAGTTAAAATGCATAAGGTAGAGCTTACTTACTTAATGAACAGACTCTAAAACAAACTGAAAAGTAAAGAGAGTTGAAAATATTTTTTGCAGGCAGGATGATTTTCTTTTAGTATATCAATTTTTAAGAAAGATTAATAAATTGTTTACAGTGATATTTTTAAGGAGGGCCATATGAAGTATTTTACTCACATCTGATTGTTCTTTTAGAATATGCACAATATGAAATGTATTCATTTCTTCCTTTTTTTTGGCAAAACAATTTTATTGTTTAAAAAGTTAATGTCATAGGGGCACCTGTGTGGAGTTGGTTAAGCGTCCAACTCTTGGTTTTAGCTCAGGTTATGATCTCAGATTTGTGGGATCGAGCCCTGTGTCAGGCTCTATGCTCAGTCCTTCTCCCTCTGCTCTTACTTCCATCCCAACTCTCTCTCTTTTTCTCTCTCAAAGAAATAAATAAAACTTTAAATGTTACATTTGACATGCCAAATATCATTTTAAAAACTGTTTTGAATGTGTTTCACTGACAGATCTTTAAATGTCTACTATTTCCAGGGGCAGGGGCATGTGGGTGGCTCAGTGGGTTGGGTGTCTGTCTTCTGCTTGGGTGGTGATCTCAGGGTCCTTGGGATAGAGTCCTCCATGCTCAGCAGGTAGTCTGCTTCTCCTTCTCCCTCTGCTGTTCTCTGTCTCAAGTCAAAAACAAAGAAAGGAAGGAAGGAAGGAAGGAAGGAAGGAAGGAAGGAAGGAAGAGGATTGATGACTACCTGAAACCTCCTTAAACACCTACCAACTCTTTTCTCTGTATCTATTAACTTTTATTTTTCCTCACTATTCTAATGCAATTGGAAAGAACCAAAGTTCTCATCAAAATACACATTTTGGCTCTGAGTTTTTCAGCTATAAAACAACAAATTAGCTGTCATCTAGTGTAATGTGCAATATTTAGATAACTTGCCTGAATATATTATAGTGACATTAGCATATATAATGTGTGGAGACGGTCTGATAATTATATGAAATATGTTAATACACATCTGTTTTCTTCTTTGATTTCTGCACATCTCCCTCCTAAGGACAGCAGTGTGTTCCTGGCACCAGAATTAGCACTTTTATCTCTGTTGGAAGGCAGCTATGCTCACCACTATACCACCAACGCTGCACAGCCCGGGCCGCCCCCATATCTCTGTTGATACAATGAGTTTTCATAAATCTTTACTGTATAGCAAAGAAGAATGTACAGATTTCAAATCAGAAACAGTTACCTTGATGTTTTAGCCATTGAGGTATGCATAACTTGTCCCCAAAAGAGGAATTTAAAATTGCAAAATTTAGCTTACTATTATTTCAGGTTAAAAAAATACCCTTTTTAGAGATAAAAAAAATATATCTAGAGATATACATGAAACATATGTAATTCTGAGACAAACACTTCCAAATATTTGACACAATGATTAGTATGAAACATTTAACATTTCTCTTTTTAAAGTATTTTCAATATATGGAATTTCAATAAAATCTGATCCACTCTGAAACTTCATATTTGAAGAGTATGGTAGTTTATATTTATTAGAAACTAGTATGATAGGTATACTCTCGTAGGTATAGATACCTAATTAAGTATTCTTACTCAATGTTGCCAAAAAAATTACAAAGAACTCTTTATGTGGTAAGAAGAAAATTCATATTTAGAGAAATTAAAATAGACTAAAAAAATTGAGGAATATCACTTACCTTAAAGGTAGAACTTTGGGGCACCCGGGTACCTCAGCTGGTTTAAGCATCTGCCTCCTGCTTGGGTCATGAACTCGGGGTCCTGGGATCGGCCTGTGTCTGGCTCCCCGCTGGGTGGGGAATGTGCTTCTCCCACTGCCTCCCTCCATTCCCTGCCACCTTGTACTTTCTCTCTCTCCAATAAATAAATAAATAAAATTTTTTTTTTTTAATAAAAATAAAGGTAGAATTTCAATCTCATAGAGTCAGGGTAATTTTGTATTTCACAGGACATCAGGTAAATCCTGGAATCATTATTGGTTGTCACAAGTGGAGAGAGAGAGGCTGGTGTGCTAAACATTGTTCAATGCACAGGAGAGTCTCCTGTGACAAAGAATTATGTCCCAAATGTCAGTAGTGCCAGTGTTGAGAAACCATGTCATGGAGGATGGCAGGGAGTCACCCTGGCACTGTTGCATAGGCATCAAAAGTAGATGAGAATATAAGGCTTCAGATAGTTTATCACTCCCAGCACAGCAAATAGCATGAGTGTAAGCCTGGTGACGCAGGTCCCTGTCCCTGGTTTCACAGGGCGATGTCATGGGCCTACACAGATGCTTAACACGCAGGGAATTGTGTCACAACTGAGAATCTCATGGCCTGGAGATCAGTACCTTTAGAACAAAGAGCCAACTTTGTGACAAACATCAAGTACCTCCTTGTGGAGTAAACCATTACACAATTATCACCATGTATTTTCCTTGATTTAGTTACCTATGTGACTAGCTTTAGAAATTGTTCAGTATCAGAAGACAGATAACCCTTAAAGTTCAGCACCCTCAGCAGGAAAGTTCAGGGACCCTGAAGGTCCATTGGCAACTGCTTCTCTCAATACCCACAAATAAGGCACTGGAAATAAGCACAAGTCATATTGAAGACCCATTCATCTTTGTTGATCTTGATGTTTTACACAGAACCACTTCAAGAATCTTCCGCATAAGGACTTTTAAATTCAGAGAAAAAATATACTGTTCATTTGTTTTTCTGCTACATAACTCATAATATCCCTGTGATTGCTTTCTAATATTTGTCATCTCTTGAACATCTGGGTGTGGTCCCACCTTAGGGTGTTTATACATGTAGTTTCTTGTGTTTGGAATGCTGATTCACTAGATGTGCCCATGCATCTCTCCTTTACCCATGAGAGGTCTCTGCTTATAGACTACCTCCTCAATTAGCCCTTCCTGGCACCTAAAACAGTGTATCTGTAAATTCTTCTGGCCCAAAGGGATTCCTTTATACCTTTTCTATGGTTACTTCTACTCGCTAGTACTTATTCTATATGTATTTTGCTAGTGTGTTGTCTTGATACAAGAATGTAAGCTTCAAGATGTCAGAGGGTTTAGTTTCACTCATTGACAGATCCTTAGGGTCTAGAACAGTGCCTGGAGGTATGGTAGCTATTCAAAAAACCATTCACTGAAGAGGTGCTTTACTTTGGCTGTCATTACTTTTAAAATAGTAACCAAATGATTAAACAGAACTAAGAATGATTGAAGTGTGATTCTTTATTTTTTGTTCTAAAATAAGGAACTAAAAAATTGATCATTTTTTTTTCATCACTATTATCTGAAGTTATTCAGGTATTTACTAAAATTGGTCATATAATGAACTTCCCTGATGATTCTTTAGGAATCTTGTAAAATTGTACATATTCTCATAATTCATTTGAACTTTGGCAACATTTTTAATGTAAAAAATGAATTATGATTTTTAATGAATACACATGAGACATCTTCATCTTACCATATTTTCTTGGGCTCTCTACATCAACATCTTATTTTTCTGCACAACTTTATTATTATTATTATTTGCATAGTGGCATACCTACCTTGAATGGTTTCTCACTATTTGCTTATATATGTAAATTATCCTACACAAATTTCCTTTATGGTTTTGTTGTGGAATTTTAAGGGTTAACTTGGTTTGCTACACCAAAATTGTCACAAAACAAAATTAATATCAATTTTAACTATCTTAATTTTTCTACAGATTATGCTACATCTGGCTCTTGACATCTGCTGCATATCAACACTAATGCATTTCTAAAACCACTTGTTTTTTTCACTTTGTTACATTTTAAAAATAATTTAAAGAGTAATTAATGAACTACTTTTATTTCGTTTGGTAGAAAATTGCCATATAGTAGAGCTTCTATATATTCCTCACATTTTCCCCTGTTAGTAACATCTTATGTAACAATACCAGTTACCAAGACCAGAAAAGTAATTCCCAAGCAATACTATTAACTAAAGATCTTAATCAAATTCTACCAGCTTTTCTATAATGAATTTAATACTTACATCTCCGTCTTATGTACCCCATAAAAGCACCTCAGTTTTTCCTTTTATTTCAATATTTGACTTCCCTTGATATATGCATTTGTTGATTCTCTACATTGTGAACCATAAAATATTTTTGGTAAGAAAAATAAAGCTACATTTTATTGAGAATAATGATTTTTACTGGGAATTTGATAAAGCATCCTTCCCATCAGTGACCTTACACTATCTCCACTCCCCTTTTACATCTTACTTTTTTTTTTCCCCTAAAAAATCACTGCTGATATTAACTTTCTTTGACTCTTGCTTCAATTTACAATTTTTTCTTTAACAATTCTGGGGATCAAACTTTAACATAAAGTAGTTGTATTGAATATTAACTAAATGGGGTCTTTGTGAATCCATTTACTTTTCTGGGGCTTTGTCTCATTATTTATACAATGTAGACATTGAACTATATGATTCTTTAGCTTCCTTTTAACTCTAAAATACTGACTTTATAATTAGGTTTCTGCCTAGTTTTATTATTACAATTTTCCCTAACTCACTGCTTCAGTTTTGTAAGGCTACCTGTGGGCCAGTGAGGGTTATTAACATGTGTGTTTACTTAGATATTTATAGAAGGATTTTTGCAAGGTGAAATTTTAAGGACTTCCTTTTTCTCTTTTACCTATTAGTCCCACATGTGTTTTGCCTATACTGTTTTTCCTTTGGGTATTAATGTGGGTCTGAAACTAGTATATTTTGATTTAAGTTAGTATGATAAGGTAAGTTCCAGGGGAATGTCACACATTTTTTTTAATCTTGGTAATTATAAATATAATGAAGACTTAAGGCCTCTGGCTTTAGTTGGAATTTAATGATCAGTATCTTTCCCTAAAGCATGATGCCTAAGAAAAGCATTTTCTTTTAAGTTCTGTGAAAATTATCAGTTGAAGTGGTACAACTGCTTGAATGTTTAAATGACCAAATACAGAACTATGAAACATATTAGAAAACATAACTAATAAAAAAGTCACTTTCTATGAAATTAAATTGCTCAAGCAACTTCTAATGGAGTTGCCTTTTCATCTACTATGAAAGAGATTGAGTAATTTAGGGTTAATGCAATAAGTTCTAAAATGTTTTATTTTTGTACATTATAACTTACTTCATGGGAATAAAAGGTATATTCAAGAATAGCTGTATTATTTTGTGCTCAGAAGTTAAAGCAATTTTTGCTCTGTTCTCTTTTGGTAAGGAGGCAGAATTGTTTGGTAAAAGGGCATTAATGGAAGTTACTTTCTCTCCCCCCATTCACAATGAGGATGCATATTTTATATTCTTTCATGAGATGGTTTGTCAGGTGCAGCCACAATAGGAGATAGAGGAGAGGCTCAGGAAAACAAAGCTGATGATACTCACAGGTCTGAGAGACAGAAAGCACAGTGCAACAGACAAGGTCACATAGGAAAGACAACAGAGTGGTGGTCAGGAGTTCAATGACAGGACTGAGGGAAGCATTAACTAAGAGTCTTTTTTGGCATTCTGGCAGAAAGGTAAAACAGGGTAGGATAAACACTTTAGAATTGGGTAGTTGAATAATTCCACTGGATTTTAAATGACAGGGGTAATAGTTGCCTGGAATCTGGCCTGGGGATGATTTTAAAGCAGAGGGATATTGCCTCCTGGGTGGCAGATCAGACAGAGGAGGTATGGCCCTGGATTGGTTAGTTCTTTGCTTGTTTGTTTCATTTTCTTTTATTGGAGTATAGTTAATGCACAGTGTTACATTAATTTCAGGTGTACAACATAATGATTGGGCAACTCTATATATTACCCTATGTCCACCACAAGTTAGAGCTATCATCTGTCAACAGATGATAACTTTATTAAAGTTATCTAAAGACAACTTTATTGCATTGTCATTGACTGTATTCCCTATTTTGTACCTTTCAATATCTGTAACTTATTCATTCCATAACTGGAAGCTTGTATCTCTCACTGCCCCTCACCCATTTTGCCCCTCCCCTACCCACCTCCCTTTTGGCAACCGTCAGTTTGTTCTCTGTATTTATGGGTCTATTTCTGCTTTTGTTTGCTTCCTTCTTTGTTCTTTTGTTTGTGGTTTTTTGAGATTCCACATAAAAGTGAAATCATGTGATATCTGGTTTTTCTGACTTATATCACTTAGTATAATATCCTCTAGGTCCATTCATATTGCAATGGTAAGATCACATTCTATTCTATGACTAATATCCATGTGTGTGTGTGTGTGTGTATGAATTTCATCTTTTTTATCCATTCATCTATTGATAAACACTTGAGTTGCTCCCATATCTTTGCTATTATAAATAATGCTGCAATAAACAAAGCGGTGCATATATCTTTTGAATTAGTATTTTTGTCTTCTTTGGATAGATACCAAAGTAGAATTACTGCATCATGTGGTATTTCTATTTTTAATTTGTTGAGAAACCTCCATACTGTTTTTTTAAAGATTTACTTATTTATTTGAGAGAGGGAGAAAGAGAGTGTGAGCAGGGGGAGAGGCAGAGGGAGAGAGAGAGAATCTCAAGCAGACTCCCTTTTGAGAGCAGAGCCCAGGGCGGGGCTCAACCTCTCACTACCTTGGGATCATGACCTGTGTGGAAATTGAGTCAGACACTCAACCAACAGATCCACCCAGGTGCCCTTCCATATTGTTTTTTGTAGTGGTGGCACGAGTTTGCATTCCCACCAACAGTACCTGAGGGTTCCCTTTTCTTCACATTCTCTCCATTTGTTATTTCTTGTCTTTTTGAGTCCAGACATTTTGACAGGTATGAGGAGATATTTTATTATGGTTTTGATTTGCATTTCTCTGGTGCTTTGTGAGATTGAGCATCTTTTCATGTGTCTGCTAGCTATCTATATGTCTTCTTGGGAAAAATGCCTTTTCAGGTCCTCAACCATTTTTTAATCAAATTATTTGGGGTTTCTTTGGTGTTGAGTTGTAAAAGTTCTTTTCATATTTTGAATACAAACCCCTTTTCAGATATATCATTTGTGAATATCTTCTCTTATTCATTAAGTTGCTGTTTTGTTTTGTTGATGGTTTTCTTTGCTGTGTAAAATCTTTTTATTTTGGGGTAGTCCCGATAGTTTAGTTTTGCTTTTGATTCTTTTGCCTGAGGAAACAAATCTAGAAAAATATTGCTAAGGCTGGTGTCAAAGAAATTACTGACTTTGTTTTCTCTTAGGAGTTTTATGGTTTTCAGTCTCACGTTTAGGTCTTCGAGCCATCTTGAATTTATTTTTTTGTAAGATATAAGAAAATGGTTCAGTTTAATTATTTTGCATGTAGCTGTCTTATTTTCCCCGTGAAAGAGAGAGAGAGAGAGAGAGAGAGAGAGAAAGAATTGAAAGAATTGGCTTGCATAATAATTGTGGAAGATGGTAAGTTAAAAATCTATAGGTAGTCTGACAGGTTGTAGATCCAGAAAAGTTGATTTTGTACGTCAAGTCTGAAGATAGTTTAGAAACTCAATTCCCTCTTCCTCAGGGGACTTTAGTCTCTTTTATCTTAAAGTTTTCATCTGACTGGTTAGGACTAACTGACATTATGGAGGGCAATCTGGTTTACTCCAAGTGTATGGATTCAAATGTTAATATCACCTAAAAAATACTTTCACATCAATATCCAGACTTATGTTTAACCAGATCTCTGTAAACCTTGGCCCAGCCAAATTAACTCATAGAATTAACTATCTCACATGTTTAGCTGAACAAAATGCTTCAAGATGTGGTAGTAAAAATCAACAAATAATTTTTATAAGAGCAATAGCCTGGAGCCAAAAAATTATTATTACTTGTAGTCACATTTGCACACTAATTTGTTTGCTCATCTGCCTACATTTATTAAAGACTACCAACTTATGACTTCTATGACTTTTCTTGGGAAATAGTTCACTCTATGAACTATATGAATCACTCACATTTCTGCATGTCTTAGAGTGAGGCAATTATTGCCTTTTAGTATGAAATATTCTTTCAAGGATGTTTGTATAGAAAAGAGCCTTGGGAGAAGAGATAGTTTACACTTACAGTGGTAAAGGGCAGCCTTGCTTATTGCCCTTTATAAAAAGATTTGGGTTTCCTAACCTCATAATTATTTTTTGTAATACAACTCACTGATTGTGAATACATCTATAACATCCTGACCCAGTCATCCCCATGGGACTTTGCAAAATCCCATGCTATCATTCTGCTGATGACCATCCTGCTTGCTATGCCATGAGTCATAAAGTCCTTTATATTTGACCTAAAAGTCTTGTGTCTTCCACTATCATCCATGAAACAGTAATGGGCTAAGTTGTTAGCTTGAAAGTAGGATAAAAACTCAATTCTTAATTCTTGAAACCTTCCATTTCATTATGAATTTAGTTATTTTATTGGTAACTATAATGCTTACTGTGATACTGACTTTATTCTTACCTGTGCTCATCACTGCATCAAAGAAGAAATTTGTGAATGTGATAGACAATCTGTATCACCCTCATCCCAAATGAAACTGATAATATGATTTTGATGATAAAAGGAAGCTACTATGTTTTAATATATTGCATTCATCTTAAAATAAAAATCCTATCTTCATGTCACACATCTTTTTGAATACAACAGCAAAGTATTTTGTTCTTGTTGAGAATAGCTAGTGTATTTACCCTCTTGGACCTATTAATTGATCTGAGAAAGGACCTGGAATGAAAATGAGGATGAGAACATCACTCTCAGTTGGCCATGGGGGACAGATAATACAGAAGACTTCAGTCTGGCCAAAGATTCCTATAACCTCAGGAGATAGGATATTCAGCAGGCAAACTTAACTGCCACACTGTTAATTAAATCAACTTCATTCACTCCTGTCAGACACATATAAGCTGTGATGCCTCAGGCCACATTGAAATACACAAAGAGGATTTGGATTAATTGAACTACATGAATATGAGGCAGAGAATTGTCCAAGTCCTGACTCTGAATTGTCCAAGTGCTGACTTTGCAGGCAAGGTAAAGCATCTCAGGCCCCAAGCATGTCCACATGGGATACTGCTCATCCAGCTATTGAAGGCATGTGATCATCCTCTGCACTCCTGGAAACTCTCTTGTAATACTTCATTCTAACTCCAAAGAAAACAATGTTCACATTAGGGATAGAAAATCCTTAAGGATACATGGGAAAATACAGGCCTTGTGTTTTTATAATGCCAATTGTCATGTATAATTTCCAATTAATTCCTCATTATGTTAATCAGATTCTCTTGTAAAGGATCAAGACTTATGGATTACTCTGGAGATCCAGTCTATGCACCTTAATAAAACTAAAGCCAATACTCACATTCTTTGCCTTAAAAAAAAAAGGACCAATTTTTAAAAGTAAATGATTTTATTTTAAATACTTAAAACTTTAATGTTCTGTTTCGTAAAATGTGTAATGATACAAATCAGACCTGTAATGATGTTTTAAAAGTATGTTTTTCCCTCTCTTTTTAAAATGCTTATTTTATCTCGTTCTAGATATTAAATTAATTTAAATAGTTTTTCTAATTACTTATTTATTTTAAATCCACATAATTATTCTCCTTAATTTACATAAATTCTATTATCTCTTATTCATCCTCCTTTCCCAATTGGTAGATATCACTTATAACAAATTGCCATCTTCAAGAATTTTTCACTTAAGTGAAAAATCTAGCTTTTGATGATATTGTGTGTATGCATATTAGCATACTACTCATTTATTATGCCCATTTATAAAAGTTATTCTTAAAATACCAGTATAGAATTTACAAAGGAAAAATAATGAAAAGTTTGATAATTTGAGCCAAAACAATATGTTAATGTTAAACTTTCACAGAGTGCATTAAAGTCTGTTTGTTTTCTTTTTGTTGTTGTTTTTTGGGTTGTTTTTTTTTTTTTTTGAACACTGAAAAAATAATAAAAATAAAAAAATAAAAATAAGTTAAAAAATAATAAAAAATAAAATAAATTAAAAAAAATTAAAAAAATAAAATAAAATTTAAAATAAAAGTCTGTTTTTAATCTGAAGTATATAGATAAATGTCTCAATTCTGACTTAGAATGGAACATGTAAATATACTAATTAAGAAATTACAAGACGGCTCAGTGGGTTAAGCCTCTGTCTTTGGCTCAGGTCATGATCTCAGGGTCCTGGGATCAAGCCCTGTATCGGGTTCCTCACTCAGTGGGGAGCTTGCTTCCTCCTCTCTCTCTGCATGCCTCTCTGCCTACTTGTGATCTCTCCCTCTCTGTCAAATAAATAAATAAAATCTTTTAAAAAATTACAAGAAAACATTATCTACTGCTTCTTTTGTTTTGAAGGAGTACAAACATGTTAAGAGTCCTTCCCTACTGATAAATGAAAATGAGTATAATATGTTAAACTTAAGGGCAATTTTGCCAGATTAAAAAAAACACATTTATAATCTTTGTTTGCTATTAGTTATATACTACTAATTATAATTTAGTAGTTAATGTTGATTTTGGAATGTAGAATACTTGAACTCTACTCAAAAGATATCAAAGCAATCTACTCTAGCAAGTTTTGCCAACTTTATCAAATACCTTTCCTATATTTGAAGTCATGTGTTTTCTCAAGCTGGTAATTCATATCTCTGTAATCATCTGTGTTTGTTTGAAATTTGAGTGACATCAATTGTCATATGTCCTGGTTACCTGGTTGAAGGATTTGGTCATAGAACCCCTAATAGTCTACCGCACACAGGCTCCAACCAAACTTTCTTCAATTAAAAAAAAAATAAAATATGCATAACACAATGTTCTATGTCTTAGTGTTCCATCAATCATAGGCTCATTAAAGGCAGTTACCATGTGGTACAAAGTCAAAATACTTTTCTTATCAATGTATAGTTGTTGAAAAGGGATTCACTAATTGTTCAGTCTTTGTCCTACAAGAGAAGAAATCCCTCCATACCTTGTTAAAGATAGCCCAGAAAGATTCCCAATTTGCTCATAGACTGTTTTATGAGTTTCTTTACTTTTGAATTGTATTCAAGCTTATTCTTCACACAATGCAAAACAAATAAACAAAACACACACACACAGAGCTAAAAAATACTAGGCTGGGGGTGGTTCAGTCAGTTAAGTGTCTGAGTCTTGATTTTGGCTCAGGTCATAATCTCAGGGTTGTGAGGTTGGCCTCCACTTAGGGCTCAGTGTTAAGCAAGAGTCTACTTGAGATTCTCTGTCTCCTTTGCCCTCTGCCCACCCCCCATGTGTGCTCTCTTTCTCTCTCTCACATAAATAAATCTTGAAAAAGAAACACTAAGCTAATTGTTTCATTGCTATCTTAATAGACTATATAGGTCACAAGAGGGAAAATTATAATGGTGATGATATTAGTGGTAATAATACTAATAATATTTATGTAACCTTTACCATATGCCAACCATTATTTTAAGTATTTAACGTATATTCATTCATTTAATCCTAAAACAATCCTATGAGTTAATCACTACTATCATTACACCCATTTTAAAGATTAGGAAACTGAAGAAAGAAAGGTTAAGTAATTCACTCAGAGATATGGTGAGTGGCAGAGGCTAGGCCTTGTAATTTCAGAACTAGTGATCCTAGTCACTCCTTTATGCCGTTCAAGCATTTCATTTTCCAAAGAAAAAACAAACGATATAATTAGGGACAGAATCCTCCCAATTTTGGAATTCAATCCCATTTCACTATTACTGACTCTACATATACTATTTCTAGGTAAAGTTCGCCACTGGTCAAAATGCAAGGAAATTTTATTATAAAATCATTTTCAGAGAGAAAAATATGAGGAATATTTCTATCAATTAACACTCATAAATAAAAGAGTCAGGGCATACATAGAATTTTTAAAATCCTGATAGATTATTAAAAGCTAACATATTTTGAGAATTAACAGTATTGCTAGCAGTATGCTAAGTGCTTTCCATATAGTAGCTAAGTTACCCCTTGTTATCACCCTGTCGTGTGGGTGCTGTGATCAACTTCACTTAATGAGTGGAGAAATTAAAGATCAAAATGACCTAGTTGCTTACCCAAGTGTCAGAAGCAAAATTTCAATCCACATAGTATTGCAAATAAGAAGAGTCAAGTTACATCTTAAAAGGAAAAGTTATAAAAATAAGAGGGCTATTGAAGATGAAAGTGTTCATGCTGGAGTAGATTTCAAATGTAATACAATTTTTGAAAACTGGCTAACAAGATAAAAATCAGCCACAGACTATTAATAAATATAAAGGAAAAAGAGTAAACAGCTATTATTTTTCCATTATGCCAGAGCAGGAAAGTGTTCAGTAAAATTAAGTGTCAATAAAGTAAAGACAAAATTAAACTTTTTTTCTAAGCATAGACACAATTAACCTGTGAAAATGACTCATACCGGATGGTAATGAAGCAGATAGCTTAGTGAAATTGAGAACATATCTGATTCACTATAATGGGATTTTCAGTCAGATCAAATCACACATTGTATTAGCTATCCTGAGTCAGGGCACATGCTGATGAGCAGAGAGGGTCATCAAAGAAATTTTATTTTTCTCCAAGACCAGGAAGGTCATGATTAAAAAGTAGAATAATAGTAAATATTTATTACATGTGCATATGAGGTAGTGTCAGGGAGATGTGCCCATAGCATGTCAGTCAGCCTTGTCCAGTAAGCTCCCATTCTATACCTCATCCCTGGGAGGGAAAGAGACAAAAGCTTCCTTGGTTTTGAGAGAAGAAAAGGAGTTCAGAGTAATTTCTTAAGCAGTAGAGAGGAAATACCTTTATGATGCTGTGGACAGTTTGGAAGGTTGTTCATCAAATGGCGAAAAGTGAGGATAGGACTCAACCCAGGAATAGCACAGTTTTAAAGATCTCTGCACTGGGGATCATCTGACTTGGATTTTTGTTCCAATTCTACCACTTCTTGTGTGATAAGAAATGATAACCCTTCACTTTAAAGTGTTGGCATTTTCCTTTCTGTGGAAGGTTTGAATTTGTTGAACTCATATAAGGTTATATATTTATAACATTCCTTTGAATTACTACTGCCTGTATTTTACAGACGTCTGAATAGTGTCCTTTTAAAAATAATTTTTTTAAGAATAATAGAATATAGAGTATCTCTTAGTACAGATAGAATAAATAAATTTAGTAGAATAAAATAATAGAATATAGAGAATGATTTCAGTATTTCTTTGGGATTCACTGTTCATGCACTTCCATGATGAAAACCTGTTTGGGGCTTTCAAAGGTGTTCTTCTGCTGGACCTGTTCATCTCTTAGCAAGAGAACATTCCTATTATTTTGATTACTCAGATTATACATTACAAGTTTCGAAATGCTTACTTTTTGAGCATAGTACTTGTTCATACTACCCTACTTTTTTTTTTTCTAAACAGTCTGTATCACTCTATTTATGTTCTGAGAACTTTCTCCCTTTGCTGTGTCATCCCTTATATTTTCCTGTTTTCCTGCGAATCACTGTTTCATTTAAAATATGTTGAGATAGGGCCTGTAATTCATAAAATGACATTCAAAATAAAACCCAAAAATATGCCATGGAATGACACTTTCCAAAATCACACTATAAAGAATCCATGAATCAGAATTCATCCCTTTTTGAATTAAACATTTTCTTAACTAGAACATAAGCAGTGGGCATTATTGTAAAATGTGTTGCTCTCTTGTTTTTTTCTTTTTACAGATCTGGATAACGTGGAAGGCATTGCTGTGGACTGGATTGGAAATAATCTTTACTGGACAAACGATGGCCATAGGAAGACCATTAATGTGGCCAGGCTGGAGAAGGCTTCTCAGAGTCGGAAGACTCTTTTAGAAGGAGAAATGTCCCATCCCAGAGGGATTGTGGTGGATCCTGTTAATGGGTATGTGATGGTTGATCAGTTTGCTATGAGGAAAATACTGTTTTAATATATTTAGTAGTAGCAGGTTTGATTTAAATTCACACATGAATGACCTGAATTGGATAAATGTGTCAAAATACATTTAACTGAAATAAATGGATTATTTGTGTAAAGGATATATTTACTTGATTTAGTCAGACAAGGACCATAATTCTCCATTTTAGATTGTCTGACACGAAGATAAATAATCAATTGGGAGAATCAATCAATTTAATTTTTAAAGGGTATTAAAATTTATGTATTCAGAAAATAGAAAAGTTTTTTTTGGGGGAGGTACACTTACTGTGGGGCAGGCATTTTGTTAAATGGGCTCACTATCTGCTATAATCCTCACAATAATCTTTTGAACTAGTTGCTATTCTCATTTTTGCCTTACAAAGAATAAATTGATAACTGATCTACAAAAGACCATTAAATTATTAAGTAACCAAGTAGATATTTAAACTCCATCAGTCTGTCTCCAAGAATTTACTCAGAGTCACTATACTCCACTACTTTTTACTAGTCAAGGTTAGTAATCACATAATTCTAGACATAACCACAGTTTTCTTATAGTGAAATCATTCTGTACTATGTGCTACTTGTTTTAGGATGGAATCATTTGTGCAATTCTCAGGAATTTATTTTTCTTTGATTTTTATTCAGAGATATTACCTGAATACAAATAATACTGTATATCTAGAAATATTGAAGAATGTGAACATTCCTAACAGAATGTCAGAAGTATATGAATGAATTACATATTCTAAGTATACAATTGTTATATGTGATGTTTATCCCTCCCATCTCTTACATCACACTGTTTCAAAATAGCATAACAAAACAAATATTCTGTATTCCTTACTACACACATAGAAAAATACTCAATTGCAGAGGAAAACTGTGGCTCCCTAATAAACTGAAATGACCAGATTGTAGTTCCTAGAATTGTTTGTGTTGAGAATAGCTCCAAACAAATACAATTAAGGTACTTCTTCCTAGGCCGACATTTAAGCAGTGGATGATACTACTGTACATGTTCTTATAAGACATAATTATAAAGTAATTCCAGTGATTTTGTTTGTGGATTCTATAATTATCTGTCCTATTCCTGAAATTTTAAACCAACTCATCTATTTGACCTTTAAATCAAGGCAATCTTAATTTTAAGAGAAACGATTTATTACACACTTTCTAAATCTACTTGAAGCAAGATATCTTAAAACAGCATCTTCCTGCTCAGTATTCTGTTAGAGAAATATTTTGTTATAGAGTTAAAGAGTATTTGTGTGCTCACACAGATAACGCAAATATGGAGGACATAGAATCATGTGATTTAGAAAGGAGTTTAGAGGCCACTAGTCCCATCTCTCTATTCAAATTCAAGAATCCCCTTCAACACTTTCCTAATAGGCAGGCATCCAACTTGGATTTGAAAACCTAGAACATCTACACAGTTTATAGTATTTGGGGGCAATTCCAGCTGACTTTTTTTTTCTTTTTATTAAGGCAATATCTGCATCTCTGTAATATCTGCTAGCTGACCCTATATTTGCCTCTGGTGCTACAAAGAATGACTCTTATACCTTTTGCATTAGACATCTTCTATTTTCTATTGTGCACCAACCTGAAAAACACGTATGTGTGTATGTATGTATATAATGCATATATATTTGCATATACATACATTTTTCCCCCCTAGCAATATACTATTCCCAGAATTTTGCACTAGGTATATAGTTAACAAAACAGGCATAGCCTTAAACCTTGTGAAGCATCTTCTGCTATCTGCAAGGTGGGGGATAGGCAGATAGAACAAGAAAATAAGTACCAAATAAGCATCTAATGTAATTTCTACAGACCAGAATGCAGGAAGAGAACAAACAGGATGACATAATGGAGACTAACAGGTAGATCGATTTCAGTAGGTTTGCAGAAAGGCCTCTATAAGGAGGCATATTTTAAATCAAGACTTCACTAACTATAGGAAATGAATCATGAATAGACAGTGAGGAAAAGAGTATTTCAGATCAAGGAAATGGCACTTTTGAAGATCTTAAGTTGGGTAAAAGCTTGACTATCAGAGGAACTGAGATGAGGACAGCAGAGCTGGACTGTTGATAGCGAGGGAAGAAGTGATAAAGATGTGGCTGGAAAGGAATCAAGACCTTGTCTGCCTGGATGAGAGCTTTGTACTTTGTCTTCAGTGCAAGTGTGGAATAGGGAAGTGAGAATTAAATATATATTTAAAAAAATCTAATCTGACTCTTCTATGGCGAATGGATTGGAAAATAACAGTAAAATCGTGTGAATTTATTTCTCCAAATAATTGTTGGACCATAATATAATTTTTTAAAAAAGAAGACAAAACTTTACCTTGGAAAGTCCACTTAAAATAGGCACAATATAACTTCACAGAACATTAAAAATGAGAAACTTTATTTATTTACATTTTTTCCTAAGATAATACCTATTTGTAACTGTACACAAGAGGAAGGAATTTCAGGGTTTTCCTACTATAATAGCCAATTAACAAAAATTACTCATTTCAGAGCTAGACTTTATCCAAAATTTCATAAGCAATGGACAGAATCAGTAAAGAATATGTTTATTTATTTCTTTATTAAAATATATTCTTGATTAACTACCATATAGAGCAATAGAAATCAGTAAGACAGTAATTGCCCTCAAGGAGTTTATAACCTAGTGTGCTTGGTGTACACACACGTGCACACACAAATCACCTATAAACTAAAGTAGAATGAAATAATGCTCTTCAAAATATCATTGAGGTTTTCAGTTCAGAATTGAGCTTCAGAGAATGAATAGGATTTCTCACTAGTAGATTTGGTCTTAGAGGCTTAGGATGTGCAGTCATAAGGTTAGTCACTGTACTCTGACAGGACATTTTCAATATGTGTTTAGAGGCAGGGATGTTAATGGCAGTTTTGAGATGAGATGAGTTCACTAAGGTTAGGGCAGAGGGCATGTGAAGAAACATAGTAGGAGATGAAACTAGAAATATGCAGAAATCTTCTATATTGGGGTTAAAAGATGGAATTTTTTTTCTGACAGCAGAGTAATTGGAAGGTTTTGAGAATAAAAGTCACATTTTTCAATTCATTATTTAGGAAGACAAGTAATAGAAATATGATAGTTGTATGGGAACAACCTATTAGAAGTTCCCTTTGAAAAGGGATAAAAGACAGAGTACAGAATTTGTAATAGAAATACAAAAGTGGGGATTGGGTAAAGAGACACTGAAAGAATAGAATTGTCAGGCCTCAACAGTTGTAGAAATGGGGATAAAGCTGGAGGAAGAATTGGTCATGATGGCACTGTTTCTCAAACTGATAGCTACAGATGAATTCCCACCTTTCCAGTAATTTCACACTTCACAATTTATACTGGTAACTTAGAAACCTGAGTCCCCAGTTCTGACTTCTCAAAATATTACCTTTAGTAAGTATGTCCAAAGCTAAGGGTGTATTTCCCCTCAAACATGATCTCTGGTATCCCTATCTCAATTAATAGTGCCACACCCTCTAGTTAACAGTAGCTATTATGGTAGCACTAAATTGAGTTCTTTTTTTAACAGTAAAGTTTATGTTTTTTTTTTTCATGGCATATAAGTACTTAATGATTTAAATATGTCTAGGCAACCATATAGTATAATATAATATAATATAATATAATATAATATAATATAATTGGGGATATGATCAATATCAACAAATGCAACTTTAGTGTTATAGGGTACAAATACAAATAAGAAATAACCCCTGCCATTAATTATTTTAATTTTTAATTTTTAATAAAAACCATCAGACATGTAACACCATTAAATATCACATAAGGCATAAATGCAATAAACATTATTTAAAAAAAACTAAAAAGAAATGTCACTAAGAAACAAAGGAAAGGACTTATTTTCACAGAAAGGGTAGAAATAGACTTCACCAAATAATTGTATTTGAACAGGACTTGAAAAATAGAGGTGCAATTTTTCTTTCCATATTAGCAGAAGGCTTACTTAACCTAAAATTTATTTAATGAATACCTGAGTTCTACATATAAAAATATTGATATTAGTTTATGTTTACTTTATAGGTTATATTTCCTATTTTTTATGTTTAGGAATCACCACATTTCATACTGATTATAAGGCTTCCACAATATAACTTTTCATCACATAATGAAATTGATAGATGATGATCACATACCTAGCCTTGGTTAGATTAGAACCCTTGTTTAAATTTTTTCTAATATTCTGTTTGAGTAAAAATAATCTTAGATAATGGATCAGATAAACAAAGATTTCTTTAGATACAAAAACAATATAAATTATGCTTAGATTCAACAGAATTACCCTACCCCTCATGTATGTGTCTGTATGTATATGCAATTTGAGTTGGAGACTCAAAGAAAAAAAGAAAAAAGAGACGAAACCTAAAGGGGAAGATAATTGCAATTTTAACAAGTCATAAATTAGCAACAACAATAAAACTGCATTGACTAACCATATTTAAGATTTTATGCAGTATTAATAAAAATAAAAGTTGTATATTTTTCTTTTATGTAGTTGATTTATACAGTAGAAGTCAACTAGTTTTATTTGATAAACATAGGACTAGAGCAAATGGAATGACTGTCCTGTTTGTTCCTAATTTGTTCCAATAATAAGACCCCTTGAAGAACATGCTGGATGCAAGATAAACATATTTCCACGTTTATTTCTAGGATTAGAATGTATTTTTACTTATTAAAGTTCACCAATCTCAATATATTTCCTTAGGTCTAAAAAAGACATATCAACATAATTTTAAACTGTTAAGGGAATTTTTAAAAAGCTTAACTGGCATAAAATAGTGAATGGTGTGTTACATCCTCAGTTGTTCCAAATCTTCCTGTTTAGATCACAGTAAGATTTTTTAATCAGGGAAACAGATTTTTCCCAAAGTACCTCAGAAATTCGTTAGGGTCCACAAAATGTGGGAGGCAGAGGATCTACTAAGGGCACTTTTAGGGTCAGCAGCTTAGAAAAGCTTTAGAGCTTTATAAAGTTGTAGATGAGGTGACTGAA
The DNA here is from genome assembly GCA_004024625.1 of Mellivora capensis. Lineage (NCBI taxonomy): Eukaryota > Metazoa > Chordata > Mammalia > Carnivora > Mustelidae > Mellivora > Mellivora capensis. The sequence continues at coordinate 64,039 of PISX010005000.1, read as the reverse complement.
TTAAAATCTACACTTTAATTAATAACTCCAGAACTTTCACATGACCCTGGTGCAACACTTGTGGAGGGTTTTAACCTTATTCATGAGGGAATTAGAACATTAGCTCAAGGCCCCCTCTCCCACTGTTATAGCTTATACAAAAGACTTGTTTTTAAAGGCAGAAGCTTTTGTTTGAGATAGAAATTAAACCTCAAAATCTCAAGGTCAGTCAACCCAATGTTATTAAACTTATGCACCGCTAAATCATCTTCTGTGGGTTTTGAGGTAATAATAAGCAGCAATAAAGCAGAGATAATTTCCATGAGGAAGACAAATTAGACTTGGCCAAATAAACCCAGTATGACCATACCCTTTAGTACAAAGACAATCCAGTTGCCTGTCTTACGAAATAATAATTCAACTGAGATTAAATAAAGCCTGGAGTAGATCGTTAACAGCACCATGTGTTCTCAGAAGCACATAATTGATTATATGTTTTCTGAAGTGGACAACATTTAAAAATAGGAATGCTTTGAAAATCATTTTCCAAGCTTGGTATCAACACCAAAGAAAATCAGTATTTGGCACTTTGTGTTAGGCTAAATAGCAAATGGGACCAGTAAGTGCGGTAGTGGGTTTTCTGTAATGTATCTGAATGTGGCTTCACTGAACACATCTGTACTTCCCCGAGGACTCCACAGATGCCCCCTCATTTTGGCAGATGAGTATTTAGATAGGAGGAGAAATCAGGATGTAATTCGATATTAGGGCAGTGCCCAATCTAGAGAAGCATCCCTCTGTATGGCAGCTGGTTGAAATAACATGTGTGCACTCTTGTTTGTAACGTCTTAGTTGGATGTATTGGACAGACTGGGAGGAAGATGAAATAGATGACAGCGTGGGAAGGATCGAGAAGGCCTGGATGGATGGCTTCAATCGGCAGATTTTTGTGACTTCAAAGATGCTCTGGCCAAACGGTTTAACTCTGGACTTTCACACCAACACATTATACTGGTGTGACGCCTATTATGATCATATTGAAAAAGTGTTTTTGAATGGAACTTACAGGAAGGTAAAAGAAAAATACTGCTTTTTTTTTTTTTAACTCACAGGCTTCTTCTTCACAGAGCCTTGTTGCGTTGTGTTAAAAATACTTTCAAGTTTATTTTTACCCCTCTGAGGTGGCTGCCAGTAGTCTCTGTGGGGTGGCTAAAGGAGGCTGAGCATTAAGTAGTGCAGCTGGCACTTGCCTCCGGGAGACCAGGACCGGATCACTGTGGTATGCCAGGATTTGTGGGATTTTAAAAAGAAGCTCTCAGAATATCAGAGCTGTTTTAAACTGCAGTTTTTCTCCATTATTTATGAGTTTGCTATGACCAAGCAACCCAACACTATTCAAGTATCTTTAATATTTGCAGGTGAAATTTAACCTCTATATTATGAAAAAGTAATTATAGTACATTTATTTAAATAAAGAACTTCATGGCAGTGGAGTTGAAATACAAAATGAACTGGACTTCAAGCCTATTGCTATGAATAAATATCAACTTCCTCTTGCCTCTTTTGGTAGGATCATTGCAAAATGATTTTGAAACTCTTGGGTAAATAGGAGGATGGAGTTGACTGGATGCCAAAAAGGGCAGTGTTGTCAAAACAACACATCTCTATCTTATCTTATAATAACCTGAGTGCATGTAACACTATGAACTAACTAACTTTAACTCTTTAGTTAAATGATAGGAAATGGAATGTTAGAAATGATCAAAATGCTCTCGTTTTGGAGAGAAAGACTGAACAGTTGGCCAAGCCTACTCATTATGAATTCTGTTTGGGAGATAAAGAGTATAGTAATCAGTTAAGACTGCTTCAGTCATTTGTTGACTCTAACCTTGCTTTTAGCATTTTTCCCCAAATAGTAAAATTGATTGGCATTTAACCTAATGTCACATACTTAATAGGTGCCAGGTAATATATATAATTCCTCTAAAGATATTGATATGTACACCACATGGACAGCGTTGTAATGGCCATTGCATTTTTAGCCTTCATTGAGGTGAGAAAATAAGGTAAAAACTTAATTATTCAGTATATGAATATGTGGTTTAAAGAATTCAATTAATAGGAGCAAAAATTGAATTTTTAACCCCACGTTATTTAGATAACTTCTTCAATTCTTTAATATTAAATGGAGTGTGTACAAAATGCTTTTTCATGTTGTATACAATATCGTTTTATAAATGGTGAACAGTGAAAAGGTATTATTATTGGAGGTGTGATTCCTTATTCCTCTTCTACAAGCCTCGGGGTCAAACAGCACTTATCCTATGATTGCTCTAGTTAAACAAAAACAAAATACAACTAGAATGTAAAGAATATACTAAGAAAACCAGAACTGAAATGAGCCAGGGAGTCTTGTTTATCTACTTACTACTAATAAACGTTTCCATGTTCAAAATTAAAAACTTCACCTCCCTCCTAATCATTTCCTAGATTTCTTCAGTTTGCTTTGGCCCAATTAAGTAAGAGAATCCCTTTCAATCTCAATGTTGTAAGACCGTGTTTCTTTTTTATTCCTTGGATGTTGGATAAGTGATATCACAATACACGTAATGACACTAATTGCTCAGATCTATTTCCATTCCAGATTATGATACTGGAATATCATAAGGAAAAGAGCAGGAAAGAGTGTCAAGCAAGGTCATTTTAATGTTTACATTTCTTGGCCATATGAGTAATGTCATATATGAAAGGAATTAAATGGATGAAATACAACTGATCTTCTTCAAATACCATGTTCTTAAAAACAGAAAAATAAGCTCACATTGTGAAATCCATTTTTCAGATGGATTTCAATGGATTTAGTTATTAGTTAGATCATTATCTGTTATGCTTATTTGAATATCCTTTGCTCTAAAAGTTTAGTTATGTTTTTAAAGGTCAGTTCTGATTTTTCACAACATGTTTATATTTTACAGGTTGTTTACAGTGGGAAAGAGTTGAACCATCCTTTCGGACTGTCGCATCATGGGAATTATGTGTTCTGGACTGATTATATGAACGGTTCCATTTTTCAGCTAGATTTGGTAACGAATGAGGTGACATTACTGAGGCGTGAAAGACCACCCCTGTTTGGGCTGCAGATTTATGATCCACGAAAGCAACAAGGTATTAAAAACTATATAAAAATTCTACTGACTTCTACGGTAATACTTCACAGTGTTTGCAAAAGCTTTGGTTTTGTCAGTATTGCTGAAGTTTTATGATAAAAGGTGTCCAGTCACTCCAAAGTCAATCAAATCTTAGACTTTGTTACCATAACCTTTTATTATTTATTGTTCAAATAGCCTAAGTGAGTAACTGGTTAATTCTATCTGAGTGAAATTCAAGGATTTCTCCAAATGTTTCCTTTTTCATGTCATCTTCATGTAACTTAGACTAAAGAAGACGGAAGAAGACTGATATTTAAAGTAAAAAATAAAAAAAAATCCATTTAATGTTTTAAAGATTAAGTATTGTGAGCAGTGAGAAAAACTTTTTATGGGAAGGAATATTATGTGAAAATATTTTGAAATAAGTCATACTATGAGAAGAGTATTATAAAAAGTATATTAGTATATTTATCTGATTAGTTTCATGTCCATTTAAGGAACATTTAAATATTTTAGATATTGTGAAAGGGAAATAATCTACCAGGATATTCATGTCTTATTAAAATCAGATAATATTATCATATATTTTACCTACATGAGTTATTTATATTTATTAGACTATCTACAAATTGCTTGACTCAAAATTTAGGTATTAAACATAGAAAACAGCTTGTAAATAATGTGGTAGACTTTTGTTATGAATCTAAACTGTCACTGTTCCTTTTATTTATGGAGATATTCTTATGAAAATTTAATGAGCATACATTTCAATAAATTTAGTTTGAAAAAACAATATCCTGAGTTTTTCAATGCATATATTGTCAATAGAAAGTTATCTAGTAGTAAAAGACCTTTTTAAAAGTACTTCAGCTAAATCAGAGATTTTAAAAGCAAATTTTCTCATTGAAGTGCTTGTGGGTTTTTTTCCTACTGTATTAAAATTACCTCATAGGGATACAGATACAATTTTATAAAATAATGGAAGTATATAGAGTGAGAAATTTCAATAAATAATGAAATATAAAATCTTCAAAAAAGAATACAAGTGAAATTATTTGAAGTGGAATAAGCTATATTTTTGGAGAAGTAATGAAAGATTGTGACAATTGTCTAGGTAGATAAAATGGTAATGTTTTCTATGACATTCATATCCATCCTGTTCCCTACCTCCTCCCATGCCCAACCATTATTGAGAGTTTACCTTGAACTGGAGGCAAGACCCTGAAAAGGAACAACTCTTCACATTTCCTGTAGGGTCTTCATTTCCCAATTGTTGTTCCCTTTAATTTCACAGTCATTGGTTTCCTGGATTTTATTACAGTAATAGGTATACAATCCCATTTCCCATTTCCATTCTCTTTAGAAGGTGTTAATCTTGAATGTCATCGCTGAACTCCTTTGAGCCAAATTCCATGATGTTTTCAGAATTTTCATTTCTTCAAACTTGTAGTTGCTTTAGAAGGTTGATGAATTAAATGCACATATGAGATAAAAAAAAACATGACTTATTATCAAAATTCTTGGGCTCAAATCCAGGTTCCAGAACTTTTTATTCTGAAACTTTAGGCATATCATAAAAGATCTAACAGAGATAATAAATGCTTTCTTCATAAAATTCCTATGAGGATTAAATCACTATTGGATTATGATTACTTAGAAAATGTGTGGAGAGACACACAATTACCTACCACACATTTTATACTAGTTTTCCTTTAACATATCTCTATAAGGAGGCATTTTGTTAAAGTCTCCTTTCATATAAAAATGTTAAATAAATATTCGAAGGAACAGTGTATCACAATCTTATACAATGGGGCTCATGCCTCTGATAGGACTATGTGGAACGTTCTCCTGTATTTCATGAGAAAATATGCCTCGTGTTCTAGACATCTCCATTGACATATAATTGTTCAATGCTATCTCTGGAATGGACAATGCTTTTTTAAAGTGCTTTTTTAAAAATTTCAATTGAAGGGATATTAAAATCAATGCTTAACTGTAACTACTAAACTCTTTATCAAATTTTATTGCAGAAACCATTATATTCTGTCTTACTGAAAGAATGTGTTTGGGCAAAATGATTGATTATTTTTCATAGACTTAGCTAAAATAATCAATTAGTTTGAGTTTTCTACCCAGTCTTCTTATAGCTAAGGAATGAGTAGTACTTAAGCGGATCTTTTGAGTAGGTAATAGTGGATGGAGAGGATGTCTGGCCAACATAATTTTTATTGAGTCAATAGGCATTGAAATTGGATAACTTACTTAGGATTTAAATTTTTTAATATTTTTTTGCCAAATTAATCAGAATAGGTAGATTAAAAAGCAAAATGCACTCAAATGTTCAAATGCAGATGTAGTATTTTTTACCATATTATAAATTTCTCTCATGAGAAAGAGAATGGGATTTCTCTTTGCATCTTGTGAACATCAGATACTAATAAATATTTAGAAACGCATAATCTGTGATAATCTTTGGTTACATACCGTCTTCTCAGACTGTTTTTCCAAGAATAAAATAGTTGCAATTGAATAGAAAACCAGCTTCCTACATAGGTACAGATTACTATTTCTTTATGGAATGGATAAACTAGTCTTATATAGCCTTGTATTTTCTCTCTCTGAGAGACTATGGTATATGATTATATAACTTATATAAACTTACATGTACTATTTATACATGTATCAGTAAAAAAATACATATAGTGTATATGTAATAGATCTATGTGTACAGATCTATTATATCTATGTATATAGATCTACATATACATAATATGTATATGTAATATATCTATCACATATGTAATAGATGCTAGATAGTATCACACACACATACATACATGCCCCACCCCATAGGAATACCATGAAAAATATCCAGGAATGTTATTAATATAACACCCATATTCATATTAATGTAACATCTAAACTCTTTTAGACTTACTGTCAGAAAATTAGCTAATTTAACCTCTCCAGATCAGAAGAGGCTCTTATCAAATTATTTGTTAATATAGCAGCCAGTTTAAGGAAGGTAGATATATAACCATATTAAAGAGAAAGCTGCCCTTAGGAGGAATGAGTTCCCAAGTAACGCCCAAACATTTTTGAACCATGAGAGACTATGGACTCTGAAAAATAACCTGAGGGTTTTGAAGAGGCAGGGGGTGGGAGGTTGGGGGAGCCTGGTGATGGGTATTATGGAGGGCACGCATTGCATGGAGCACTGGGTGTGGTGTAAAACTATGAATTCTGTTACGCTGAAAAGAAATTAAAAAAAAATCCTCTCCTGAAATTTCTCAGAAAAATTACTGCAATTGTATAAAATTAACATACTTTTACCTGCATATTCTCTAGGTTCAAAACCACACTTTTATTTTTCTTACATGTTTTAGAGAATGAAATTATCAAAACTAAGTGCAATATCTAAAAAGCATTAATGAATAGTTTCCTACATAGAATTTTAAATAATAGATTAGCTTCTATGCCAAATATATGAATTTTATTAACTAAAATTAACTATAATTCTAACTACCAGTAAATGAGCTAAATGTTCTTATTTGAATCTCATAAAAGATGTTTAAGGTAGATATTATTGATTTCTATTGTGCATATGAAAAACCCGAGAATCAGGCAGATGTAGCCACTAGACCTCAGGAAACAATGAGTTAGGGATAAACTGGGATTCAGATTCAGGTTTGTCTGACTATACAGGATTTTTATGTTACCAATTTATGTGGCCAAATTTAAGAAAATTATGTAAAACTACTTTACTTTTAGATAAGAGGAAAAGAGTATGTCTTTTCTGTAGTCATTATAGTTTTGTCATTGATAAATTATTATTCAAAACTTTTTTTTAAAAGTTCTTGACTACCTTATAGAAGCCAGGATTCAGAGATTTTTTATTACACAACACAGTAATTTATATTTAATATATGACTTGTTTATTAAACACATTATTGTGTAGGTCTACTAACATTTACATTTAGTGATAAGGTCATCATTACAAAATTTGTCTTTCTTTCCAAATTTTCCATTTTGGAAATAATCACCATCAAAAAATAACCCAAAAGGCTAATTAGGCTCTTAATAAAATTAACATGTTCTAACACACACACACACACACACACACACACACAGAGGCACACCCCCCCCACACACACAAAGTAGCTTCAAAGCAAGGCAAATGTAAACAAAATTTTCAATGAGTATGTAATCCTCCAAGAGAGAGAAGACCATTTTATCCTTTCCTTGGATTCAATGACATCATTCAAAGTTTATTCTTCTGAAATTATTCTATCCATTTTGAGTTTATCTCTGTGTATGGTGTAAGAGAATGGTCGAGTTTCATTCTTCTATACATAGCTGTACAATTTTCCCAGCACCATTTATTGAAGAGACTGCCTTTTTTCCACTTGATATTTTTTCCTGCTCTGTCGAAGATTAGTTGGCCATAGTATTGCAGGTCCATATTTGGACTCTCTACTCTTTTCCACTGGTCTATGTGTCTGTTTTTGTGCCAGTACCATGCTGTCTTGGTGATCACAGCTTTGTAGTAAAGCTTGAAATCAGGCAACATGATGCCCCCAGTTTTGTTTTTCTTTTTCAACATTTCCTTAGCAATTTAGGGTCTCTCTTGGTTTCATAAAAATTTTAGGTTTGTTTGTTCCAGCTCTTTGAAAAATGCCGGTGGAATTTTGATTGGGATGACATTGAAAGTATAGATTGCTCTAGGCAGTATAGACATTACAACGTTTATTCTTCCAATCCTTGAGCATGGAATGCTTTTCCATCTTTTTGTGTCTTCAATTTATTTCATGAGTTTTCTGTAGTTCCTCGAGTACAGATACTTAACTTCTTTGGTTAGGTTTATTCCCAGGTATCTTATGGCTCTTGGTGCTATAGTAAATGGAATCAATTCTCTAATTTCCCTTTCTGTATTTTCATTGTTAGTGTATACGAAAGCAACTGATTTCACTACATCGATTTTGTATCCTGCCACATTACTGAATTGCTGTATGAGTTCTAGTAGTTTGGGGGTGGAGTCTTTTCGGTTTTCCATATAAAGTATCATGTCATCTGTGAAGAGAGAGATTTTGACTTCCTCTTTGTCAATGTAAAAACGTTTTATTTCTTTTTGTTTTCTGATTGCTGTTGCTAGGACTTCTAGTACTATGTTGAACAAGAGTGGCGAGAGTGGACATCCTTGTCGTGTTCCTGATCTCAAAGGGAAGGCTGTCAGCTTTTCCCCATTGAGAATGATACTCACTGTGGGTTTTTTCATATACAGATTTTATGAAGTTGAGGAATGTTCCCTCTATCCCTATACTTTGAGTCATTTTAATCAGGAACAGATGCTGTATCTTGTCAAATGCTTTTTCTGCATCAACTGAGAGGACCATGTGGTTCTTCTCTCTTCTCTTATTGATTTGTTCTATCACATTGATTGATTTGCGGTTGTGGACCCACCCTTGAATCCCTGGGATAAATCCTACCTGGTCATGGTGGATAATCTTTTTAATGTTCTGAAATTATTCTAGATAAAATCAGGATCTGGACTCAAAATTCCATTCTACTAGTTTTATCCAACTTTTAGAATGAATGTAAAGTCTAATTTCTCTTCTAAACTACAAGTCAAACTGTCTTTCCATCAAGTAGGATAAAGAAAATCTCCATTGGTTTATTTGTTTTATATTAAGTGCAGAGACTTCTAACTTCACATGATAAAACTCTGAGAAGTGAAGAGTCCAGAAAGCATATAGAAAAGGGGATTTCTTCCTTTCACTATTCTGATGAAGATTTAGATAACATGAAACAGTGGGATTCTTTTGTGATGATGATTTACATATTCTGTCATTTGCTAGAAATAAAAGATACTTTATTAACAAAAGTTAAATTACTAAGGTCTATAAACAGTGATTTTTTTTAAAGATTTTATTTATTTATTTGACAGACAGAGATTACAACTAGGCAGAGAGGCAGGCAGATAGAGAGGAAGGAAAGCAGACTCTTTGCTGAGCAGAGAGCCTGACGCGGGGCTCGATCCCAGAACCCTGGGATCATGACCTGAGCCGAAGGCAGAGGCTTTAACCCACTGCGCCACCCAGGCGCCCCTAAACAGTGATATTTTACTTTATTATTTTATTTGATGTTTTACTTTATTGTTTTATTTGAGTATAGTTGACACATAACGTTACCTTAGTTTCAGGCATACGACTTAGTGATTTGATACATTTATACATTATACTAATATTCACCACAAGTATAGCTGCTATCTGTCCCATTACATTGCTATTAAAATATCATTGACTGTATTTCTTATGCCCTGCTTCTTATTCCTGTGACTACTCATTCCATAACTGGGGGTCTCTATCTCCCTCTCCCCTTTACCCATTTTGCCCATTCACCCACACACTTCCTTCTGGAAACCATCAGATCTCTGTACTTATATTTCTAATTCTGCTTTTTGTTTATTTATTTTTTAAAGATTCCATTTTTGAGAAGAATCTTATTGTATTTGTCTTTCTCAGTCTGACTTATTTCACTTAGCATAATAACCTCTAAATCCTTTCATGTTGTCTCCAGAGGCAAGATTTCACCCTCGTTTTATGGTTGTATAATATTATAATGTTTCTGTGTGTGTGTGTGTGTGTGTGTGTGTGTGTGTGTGTACACCACATTTTCCTTATCCATTTGTCTGTTGATGGACACTTAAGTTGCTTCCACATATTGGCTATTGTAAATAATGCTTTAATAAATATATGGTGCATGTATCTTTTTGAGTTAGTAAGCACTGATATTTTAATATAGGCTTATAAAATGTTTTCATATATCATTTGTGTCTTTATTACTGTTCTTTGACCATTACAATACACCTTTAAATAATCTATCTTGAAATGCAAAGTATGTAGACAGAATACATGCTAATGAGAAAACCCCCTTTATCTTCTTAAAGCAAACTTATGTGTATCAATATACTTGCACCTTGTATCTACACACCCAAATGATTGTTTCTGTCATATTGCTAATTAAAATTCATTCATTCATTCATCAACTCATGTTTACCAAACACACCCTTCTGTGCCAGATTCTATAAGGGGTAGAATAATTCCACTTCTCTTACTGGGCGGAAAAAGACAAAGATTTTTGCCCAGACAGACCACTATTTTGAACTTAATTTTGTGAGCTACTCCTCATTTGTTTTCCTTGAATATTTGATTCTTTTTTTTTAAGATTTTATTTATTTGACAGAGAGAGAAACATCAAGAGAGGGAACACAAACAGAGGGAGTGGGAGAGGGAGAAGCAGGCTTCCGGACAAGCAGGGAGCCCTACGTGGGACTTGATCCCAGGACTCTGGGATCATGACCTGAGCTGAAGGCAGATGCTTAACCATTGAGCCACCTGGGTGCCCCATATTTGAGTCTTTTAAAATTATTTGCTTCCACAGTAATTTAATCTAGGATTCCATTATGTTGTTTCCTCTTTTATTTTTTTCCATCCTTTATTGATTTAATTTTATTTTGCCATATATAAAGAAGAGTAAGAGCATGAATTTGAGATTGAGAAAAAATCCGTTTCTAATTATTTATAAATAATGAGGATAATACATAATAATGCTTATTCTAAATCTTTATTTTAATAAGGATTATTAATTTCTAGGCATTAGAAAATCATTTAAACCATATCTCACTAGTAGTCCCATCTGCAAATGAGATTAAATTTACCTTAGAAGTTTATTATAAAAATTGAATTTTAAATGTATATGTATAAATAAATAAATAAATAATAAAGTGTCCCTGGCATTTATGATTATTCTTTGATATTTATGTATACAATTTTTAATGCTGTTTGTAGTCACTAAATCATATTTTCAAGAGAATATTTTTACATTAAATGCGACCTACTAGAAAATAAATACATGAGCTGTATCTAAAATATGTTGGAGTAATAAATTCAAAATATTTTCAGATACTGCTAAAAATTAAAGATCTAGGCAATTCCCATGAAAGATATGGAATTATTCACATTAATTTTGATTTTGAATTTCTATCAGGGCAGGACAATTACCAATTCCTCTTTTTAAAATTTATAGTATTCACAGAAAGGGAATATATTTAAAAGTTTGAGTAATGGTAATTTATTCCTAAATACTTAAATTTCATATTAAATGAGAATGGTAAGCATGACTCATGCTATTAAAAAAGAATGATATTTAGCATATATTTTAAATGTGTCGTGATATATTGCTTTCAGTACTTCCTTATTTTTTACTGTTTTAAATTCTTCATATAATTCTCAAAATACTTTGTTTAAATCGAATTTTCAAGAATCTGAATGTTACTAAAATAATGAATATACAATTTAATCCTATACTCGATATGAGTAGCATATTCAGAACACCCACCTATCCTATGAAGGATACTTTTATTCTATAGTTATATAGATATAATAAACATGGCTATCCCTGGAAACTATCTAAAAAAAATCCCAACATTCCTTATTGGAAAAAATTGAACTAGGCTTCATTATCCATTGAGTTTGGAAATTGATACTAAAGCTTGAATTATTAGCTTCCTTAGTTTTCAAGTATATTTTTATTTCTCATAAAAGCAGCAAATTTAATTTACTTCTCAGAATAATGGAAGGAAAATGATTATATGCTTGATGTTTCTTCTGATCTGTGGGCACACAAGATAATGGGAATGAGTTAGGTATTTATTGCATATAACAACATTTTGATAGTTTTTTTTTTGTTTTTTAACTCATTCCTTAATACTCTCTACAAAGCCCATCCAACCCCTGAGGCCTACAGTACAATAACTTCATCTGTCACTTTAGTCACATTTTTGACACTTGTGCTTTAACTGCCAATACTGCTTAAATTACTATATTATATTGTTAGATGCCTCCAAGTAATTAAAAACTATTTTTAATGTTTGAGTCAGATCTTTCTGATACAATCAAAATGTTATTTATTGATACCTTGAAAAATGCAACAGTGTAAAATGGTCTGGACATTTACTCTGCTAATGGGATTGCTAGTGTTACAGAGTTCTTTGTAATATTCTGCAGGTATACATCTAAGTAAATATACTTCCTTCCTGGTGATTATCTACATCTCCAGTCTTTTCAAAATTTTATGTCTGTTTTATTTTGGTTTCCAAGGGTGTCTCACAAATGTTCATGGATAATACTTTTGTGAATCTACCCTGCTTTATTGATGTCTGTTGCATACTTCATCAGTGTCTCTGCTGGTTAAGTCTACTGAGATGGTCCACTGGGAAAACATCACTACTCTAATGCAATTGTACATTTTACTGGTACTAGCAATGCTGTTCATTTTGAAGGTTTTTCAGAAAGCTTGTGTTCCTTGGCATCATTAATGCACGGACATGTCAATGTACTCCGTGTGCAAGAGGGAAGAATATTCTGCCCCTTTCCCTTTGTGCTCAATTGTTTTATGTTCACTTGGTATCCAAAGTCTAAATGTTAGTGATCTACTTGAGAAAAGAATCAGATTTGAATACACTAGGTATAAGCTGCTATCCTGGACAGACATCATCATGTCCTTTAACCTTCCTTTCTCCTGGTGCTTATCTGCACACATACCACTATCTCTTTTAACCAACATGCAAATTCGTTTTATTTCCCAGTGCATAGTATATTTTAAATGTTTCTGAATTTTTTTAGGGTTCAGTAGGTATCCTGACTACATTATTGAATATGCAATAAACATATGCATATATATGTGTACATTTGTATGCCTACATATGTCTCCTAGAAAGAATGTGAACTTGAACTGGCTAACTTTGGATAGAATCAGAGTTCTCTGACATACTGGCTTCCCTTCTCTTACAGGTGACAATATGTGCCGAGGAAATAATGGGGGCTGTAGTACACTGTGCTTGGCTATTCCAGGAGGCCGAGTCTGTGCCTGTGCTGATAATCAACTTTTAGATGAAAACGGGACAACTTGCACATGTAAGTTTTGTTTGTCACATTCATTGATTATACATGTCTTTTTGAAGAAAAAAACAGATGAAACCAAAGGAATTAAAATCAATTTTGGAAAGAGAAATTCAGTAATCACTTAGGTATAATTCTCTTTAGTTTACAAATAATTAACTGAATAAATTTCTATAAAACAGTTGAATAATGGTGAAATTTTCCAGAGCATTTGTGACTGCTGCATAATAGTTTAATAATAAAAATATAAATAAAATAGTTTAGTAATAAAACATACATATATAAAATAATTTATATATATTTATATATGATATATACAGTTTATATATATCATTTATATATTTTATATAATCTCACATTTATAAAACATATATAGAGAAATAGTTTATTAATCATATATGTGTGTGTATATGTGTGTGTGTGTGTATATATATATATACATATATATATATAAAATATGCCACAGAAGAAAATATTTCATAAAATTGTTAAGGACCTGCACCATTACGACAAGCTCAGTCTTCTTCGTTGGTGGAGAGAAAAAAGGAGGCAAAAAAGAGACTTAGAGAAATTCTAAACTTTATCAAAATACTGAATTAGTTGGATTGACTGACCTGGATTAAAGGCACTTTATTAACTTTTACTGACCTTCTTCAATTTACTGCATCTTGTCATTCCAATGTGACCCTTTTGAAATTTGTTCTCTTTATCTATAACAAGTCCCTTAACCATACTGATAGGAGCAATGCTGTGTATGTACAGAGTAATATAGAAATGTTTCTGGAATGATTTAATTTTGATTCTTCAGAGAAATAGAACTAATAGGATGTAAATATAGAGAAAAAGGTTTGTAATGAGGAATTGGCTCATGCAGTTACAGAAGCTGACGACTCCCAGAATCTGCAGTCAGCTGGTTGGAAACTGAGGAATACTGATGGTGTAACTCCAGTCTGAATGCTGGTAGAATGAAGACCCAAGAAGAGCCCCTTTCAGTTAGAATATGAAGGCAGGAAAAAAAATAAATCCGAGTTCAAGGCAGTCAGACAGCAAGAATCCCTCGTATGTGCAGGAAGATAGGCCTTTTCATTCAGTTCAAACTGTTTTGGGATAAGGGCCGCTTACCTGCTTAATTTACTCTACAGATTCCAATGTTAATCTCATCTAATTAACTCTCACAGACACACCCAGAGTGATATTTGACTAAACGTCTGGGCACTCTAAAACCTACCTATTCAAGTTGACATGTAAAATTAACCATCATTTTTCATCATTATTATGGAATAATACATAAATAATACATAAATGCATTTTTTCCATCAATTATAAGGATTGTTTTGGGGGATGCAGAAGGAGAAATAAGTATAATAAAGAAGATTTCACCTTATCTGAAATGTTTTATTTCTTCTGCAGAAGAAGCAATGTGAATAAGGGATTTTTACAAATGATTTGATACATAGTAACATTTAAGAAATATACAGAAAATATTTAAGTATTTTTACTTAAGTATTTTAATTAAGTATTTAAGTAAATATGCCACTATTCAGCAAGAAACAACTAAGACATTTTCATGTTGTTCCTTATAATTATATATCCCTGGAAGTTATTATTTTTTACTACTAATAATAATAATCATAGATAAAATATATTGAATTCTTCTATAGGACTTTACCATAAATTTTCATAGTTCTCATTAGCTCTTACAATAATCATATATGGGAGATACTATTATTACCTCACTTTAATATTCAGAATGTAGACTTGAGGGTTAATAACTTTTCATAATTCACATAACTGGCATATAGGACATTTGGAATTTAGACCCCAGATTATTTTATTTTGGAGACAGAATTCTTAGTTATATTGCAGTTTTACACATTCTGGATTACACAACAGTATCCTCTACTTAGTGATTTTTTCTTAATAGGAGCATAAGCGTCTTATCATGTGACTACATATTCTTTGTAAACTTGATTTTTAAATCATTCATCTTCATTTTTCTACTTGATGTTTGGTGTTATTTCTGATGGATTGTTATAGACTATTTGTGTGTTTCTTTAATGTTTATGATCCCTTCTGTATTTTATGATATACTCCATAGTCAGTTTGTTACATTTTCTTTTTTAAGCACTTAGAATAATGCCACCAGTTTTAAATTTTATTATTATTTTGTATTTTAACTATTTAAGATGAAGACCGATTTTCTTTATACTAGTCTCTTCATCTTCCTCAATTTCATTCCTTATTATAATTTAGGATTTCTGACAAGGAATAGTATTTTGAATCATCATCAGTAAGTCTTTTTATAAAATGTTTTGACATGTATGGCTAGTTTGATGATCAATTTTATATTTTCTTTTAGACCTGACTCAGTGCTTCACTTGTATTGTATGTTGTATTGCTTAATATTTAAACTTTAGTTCCTCATTGTTCAATTTTTAATTTTCACAATGTTTAGGATAGATAAAGTATTTCTTGAAGTTGCTTCTCCAAGACGAGCACAAAGACTGTATACTGTGGAGTTCCTGTGTTTTCTAAATAGGTCTCCTTTGCATTTATATGTGATTGACAATTCTGGATATTAGTTCTTGGCTAAGTTTTCTTCAAAATTCTGGAAATACTATTTAATTTATTCTGGGATAATATACTTGAGAGTAGAAATACAAATTTTACTTCTCTGGGCAAACTTTGTTCATTGTTGGTAGGAATTTTATATTGTCTATTAGGACAATTCCTATAGAACGTAATTATATGAAGTATACTTTCTTTGAGTCATAAGGTGGTTTCCTCTTTGTTCTATAGTATTATTTTTTAATTAGTATTTTATTGTTTAGGGAAGATATCTACCAAGACCTATAGTTTGTTTATAGGAAGGGATTAAGAATTACTTTGGATGATGTAATTCTTTCTGGTTGTCTGCTAGGCTAAATCTTATCTTGGTTATTGAGAGAGAAAAGTACATTTCTTAATTCAATTTTTAGTATCTACCACAGATTCATCTGAAGTTATTTTTCTGGTATAAAATCAGATTTTTTGCTATCCCAGATAAATAATTTTGACACTTTGAACAGGTGAAATATGTGTGTGTACATGCGTGCATACACACACACACACATACACACACAGAGTAACCTCATGGACCTCCACCAAGTGTCAGCCTTTGCTCTACCTCCAGAATTCCTCTCAAGGATGGAAGGTAACAGTGCAAGTATCTCCTTTGTTGATAGGCACAGACCTTACAGTGGATGCTGCAGGAGCAAAGAGTCTCTCTTTTTACCTAAAGATAGATAGGCTTATTCAATTTTTAATGGTATAAGTTAGAGAAGTTTCTGGCTGAATGTTTAAATCTTGTCCTATTGGTCTTGCAAAAATCAAAATTCCCTTAAGATAATGTCAGTCAAATGATCAAGAGACTGAGTTTTCAAAGATCTTGTGAGTTTTTATCCTTCATCTTAGTTTTCATAGTGGGAAGTTAGAGGGAGAGTGTATACATCAGATATATCTAGATGTTTTTTTAAGCTTGAAATGTTCTAATTAGTTACCTAATTTTAATTGTGTGAATCATAATTATCTGGATCATTGGCATCCAAATCATCTTTTCTATTTCCTTCATTCTATGCCCCATTAAAAATTTATGGGCTCTTTATGAGTTTGCATATCTATATATCTATATTGATATTGATATAGAAAAGATACTGACCACTGGACAGATCTATATAAATAAAAATTGGGTGACTTTTGGCTTTTAAGGAAATGCAATGGAAAAAATTATAAATAAGGATATAATAACTCATTTCTTACAAACAATTCATAGTGTGTTTTATAAATTATTTCATTTCATATTACCTTAATGGCAAAAGTTTTTCAAGTATGTTAGCCTTCAGACACATGAAAAAATGCTCAATATCACTCAACATCAAGGAAATCAAATCAAAACCACAATGAGACACCACCTCATACCAGTCAAAATGACTAAAATGAACAACTCAGGAAACAACAGATGTTGGTGAGGATGAGGAGAAAGGGAAACCCTCTTATACTGTTAGTGAGAATGCAAGCTGGTACAGCCACTTTGGAAAACAGTGTGGAGATTCCTCAAAAAAGTTAAAAATAAAACTACCCTACAACTCAACAATTACACTTCTTGGCATTCATCCAAAGGATGCCAAAATAGTGATTTGAAGGAGCACATGCCCCCCAATGTTTATAGTAGTAGTGTCTACAATAACCAAAATATAGAAAGAGCCCAGATGTCCATCAACAAATGAATGGATAAAGAAGATGTGGTATATACACACACATACACACACATACATATACACATATACACACAATGAAATACAATTCAGCCTTCAAAAGAGTAAAAACTTGCCTTTTACAATGATGTGGATGGAACTAGAGAGCATTATATAGGCCAAAATAGATCAGAGAAAGACAAATACCATATAATTTCACTCATATGTGGAATTTAAGAAACAAAACAGATTAACATGAGGAAAGGAAATAAAAATAAAATAAGATAAAAACAGAGACAGAGGTAAACCCTAAGAGACTCAACTACAGGAAACAAACTAAGGGTTGCTGGAGGAAAGGCGGGTGAGGATTAGGGCAGTTGGATGATGGGCATTAAGGAGGACACCTAATGAGCATGAGGTGTTATATGCAACTGATGCATCACTAAATCCTACCCCTGAAACTAATAATTCACTGTATGTTAACTAAGTTGAATTTAATTTTTTAAAAATGATATGTTAGCCTTAGTTTTCAGGTGAGGAAATTCAATTGCAAAAGGACTATAAAGAGAGTTCATGGTTGCAGAATATGGTATAAAACAAATATGAGTTTGTCACTGACTTCTCATTAATGCGGATTCCTCTCAGCTTCTAATTTAGTTTAGGCTATATTACAGTCTTGTGAACTGATTTCAACTGGATTAACTCTGTAATCTGAGTTAACATGCAAAACAAAAATACGTATTGCAGTCATTGAGATATGATTGTCTTGGTTCCAGTTATCCTCGTTGAATTGACATCAAATAAACAAAAACCCATTGACAGTTGGTCGGACCAGAAGTAAACACCAGTGGTTGTGTCTCAATGAATGTTCAGCATAAGGTTGTGCCAGAAGAGGCATTCACCCAACAGAAAAATATTGGCATGCTACATGATTGATTAAGGGTGAATTCTAATGCCATGCCTGGAAGGAATCAAGAATGAGAGTAGGCTAGACTCTTTGTCCTTGTGAATCTTGTGTGGCATGAGCAAATCCTCTCACAATTAGAAATGAGACCTAGTGTAGCATAGTAACTTGGAACTGACTGCCCTGGAAAAGCATATGTAAAGCCAGTTGATCAATTATCAAGTGAGGTTTTTTTAAAATTTATTTTGATGCTTTTATGGGGAAAAACACAATATACAAAACTAATAAGTGAAGACATAGATAATCCCAAGAAAGTAAGTTAAGCTCTTAAAAAAAAAAAGATAGTCATTATTTTTTTAAAAGCAGGATAATTTTATCTAGAGTAATAAGACAGTAATTCTTTAAATTCCTCTTTAGTGGCCTAAAATAAAAGACAGAATTTTCTAATGTGCCTTACTCCTAAGAGAGCAACTTAAAAATATTGATCATCCAAGGGTAGCATTGCACAATTATATGTCAGTGGTACTCTGTGACCTTTTTTACCTTCTGGAACACCAGATATATTCCTCTGTCAAAAACAGTGCTCCACTATGGCTAAGCCATTTATCTGGTCAGCTGTGACAAGCCTTATGTTCTAGGATATATGCAATCTAAAGTGTAGTAAAAAGTTTAAGGCAGTAAAAAGTTTAGAAGCCCCATCCAGATGAATATTTATGGCCTTCTGTGCATAGGTACTCACAGAAGATTATGTACCACTTAGGTTGGCTGCTCAGAAGACCACTCTATCTAATGAAAGGTCATCCCGCTATGATCTAAAGGAGAAAATTCAAAACCCATAGCAGCGTTTTTCACACTGCCTTCCTATATAAGCAAGCTCATATAAAGGCATCAAAAACACTGCAATTTCAAGTTTTCTTTTAGGTCCTTTTATCTCCCTGCTCAAATAAAGGGATAGTTAGAAATTCTCCCCAAATACAAAAATAATCTGCTAAATAAACATATCCTAATGTGAAGTGTATAGCGACCATAGGAAAACCTCATTTTATTTGTTGTTCTAGGACTCATGGTTTTATGACTAAGTTATCATAATTATGATATGGTCAACAGCAAAAACATGGTTTGACAGAAAAAGACAATCATTATTTTAGATACATTAGCCACACTGGGATTGAAAAGCAAAGCAAAGGGACAAACATAGATAATTGTTCATGGGCCCACAGCTTATTAAATAAGGTGAGGAACATACGTATTTAGTTTAGTTGCTGAGCTGAGATCCAAATCTGAGCTGATTCCAGAAGAAAATAAAATAAACCAGATTAATAGTAGGGTTTCTCCATTTATATCATTATGATCTGGACATCAACTCTAGTAATCTCCAGTTTTTACTGGGAAGTAGTTCTAGAATGCATATTTCCTTTTGCAATGCATGGGTGAGTCATGCAGAGACCTAAATTTCAATATTCTAACAGCAGGTATCATAGGATGTTTGAGACCTGACAGTTTCTTGACGGAAATATTATGATTCATGTCATTTCATTTTTGATCCTGGTTAAATTAAAGTATTATTATTACTTTGTCAGGTTTCTTACTGGTGATATCATGTTGTAGTATTTTTACTAGAAGTGACCGTGGTGGTAGAATTACAGGTTTTACATCACTTTTCAAATTCATGGTGCAAATCACAGCTCTGAAGCAAAACTTGCAATTCTAGTACTATATTATAAGTGATCTATGTGTCTGTCAAACACCCAAGTGCTATATAGGCTCAGTCACATTAAACATTAGAACAAAGTCCATATGTGAAGCTTTTCCTATATGTCCACTTTTTTGGCGTTGGGGGGGATCTTCATCAGTCTTTCTGTTTATCCTCACGTGGATTTTTTTACTTTCAATTAAGCTAATTTCTCCTGTGATCTTAGATGCTGATAGAAGACTATTAGCTTTTGAGCCAGTTGAAGTGATATTGTTTTCCTGAAGTATTTATATAGTTTCCAGAGATAGAATTTCTCACTATAATAAATAGTAATATATATATATACATACATATATATAATTATATAGACTATATATCTGTAATATAGAATTATGTCTCTGCTACTTCCAGTAAGTTAGGCAGAAAGTATTTTTTAATATCTGCTCTATGCTTGGTTCTAGTCTAGGTATTATTCTGTTCTGTATGTGACATTGTCCTTCCTACATTCAAGAATTCGAAGTGGAAACATTAGGCATATAAAAATTATTTATAAAATGACTCCTTTATAAAGGTTTGTGCAAGGCAAACAGAATACTAATCTTATTTTTTCTAGGTACTCTTAGTTCTCTTATGTGATGCCAAATATACTTGCTTCATCATCTCATTGATTCTCACAAAAATAGGTAGATTGTCTGGCCATCAGCTGGGGTGCCATGACAAATGACATGGCTGCCTAATTCCACAGAGTTAGGTCAATGCTTGGATAACGACCATGCTTTTTGAATGTCAAAGCTGCCATCTTATCCAGATTACCACTTAACATTAAACATTAGCTTTATAATGGACATCCCTAGCTCAAAAATCATGTGTCTTCTATCACTACAAATCCTGCCCATATCTGATTGCATTGATAGTATGGTTTCTGTGTGACATACTACTAGTTACATCTGGAAGGCTTGGGTTAGGACTGGACAAAACCAGTGATGTCATATACCTTGAAAGACTTTGGAAATAAGTATTTTTTATAGAATAAAACCCAGTATTTTTTAAAATATTTACTGTTAGGTCAACAATTCTGAAGGGTCTGGGATTTTACCCTAGGCAAACTAACATGCTAACTTGTCAAAGATTCCTAGATTCTGACAGAAGACACACAATTCCTGGCTCAGACAGAGAAGATTTTATTACTCCTGTTGTAGCAGGCAGCATTAGTTTCATGTTAATATTCATTCTTTTTGTCCCATCCATCCCCAAATCATATGGGGGCAATGCATAGGCAGGTCTAGGTGAATGCTGCACACCCAGAAAACTTGTATTCACACTGAAGAACCCAACCGTGAGTCTGCCAGAAAATTGGTCCAACCATTGTCCTGAAGGGAGACATTATCTTTACTATTTTGGCCAAGAAAAAAACCTGCTCTCTGCTGTAAAAGATGGCATTATCTGTCTTCCAAGCTTATATAGCTTATATAGCTAACATATCTGTTAGCTATATAAGCATCCTTGAAAAAATGTGCAGAATAAAAGATGAAACAAGATACATGGAAATGCCATGGAGAAATGCCTCTTGCTCCACAAATTATAGGGTCTAGAAGACTTGCAGACACGCTTTAAAATGTCAAAGATATTTGTGTATGTTTCATTATATCTTTTCTTATAGATATAAGCAATGTCTAACTGCTGTTACAAATGATAATGATATATACTAATGACATTGATATGGGTCAATATCAGCAGTAAATATAAAAAGATGAAATTATATGAGGAAGTTGGCTCTATTGGTTTTCAAACAATTGTTCATAACTATTATGAAAAATGAAAAAGAAACTTTGGACATTGTCATCACGTATTTTTTAAAAACGTCACCTTTGTATTAGCAAATATCATTTAAAAATAACTAGCAATCCACACATATTTGAAAGCATGTTTAAAACAAGTTTGAAAATTTTGCCTACTTGCATTCTTTCCATGAAGATCTTAATATCTCTTGAAAAACATTTAGACTCTAAGCAGACTTAAAGATCAAATCTCCAAATTGGTTCTGTTAAAGAATATTTAGCTTTAAATATTAATTTTGTGTGGGGGGGTAATTTGTCTTTCCCTAGACATCTTACTCTTCTTTAATATAGTTGTAATTGTTCAGAAGCAGCTATAATTTCACTCTTGTATATGGATATATTTTTTTTAATTTTTATTTTTTATAAACATATTTGTATCCCCAGGGGTACATGTCTGTGAATCGCCAGGTTTACATACTTCACAGCACTAACCATAGCACATACCCTCCCCAATGTCCATTACCCCACCCCCCTTTCCCAACCCCCCCCAGCACCCCTCAGCTTGTTTTGTGAGATTAAGAGTCACTTATGGTTTGTCTCCCTCCCGATCCCATCTTGTTTCTTTTCTATTTTTGAAAATTTCTTAAAACTGTCAGTTGGGTTTATTTGATCAAATTACCATGTGAAAGCCAGGGTTTTTTAATTGGTGGGATTGTTATCAAAAGAAGAAAAAAAGATGATTTCTTGAGTTTTTAAATCCTCAAGCTGTGAAACAATTGAATTGATGTAGCATTTCTTTGAAGTCAACTATAGAGAGACTAAAGAAAATCTTAAAGCTAAATTTAAGTTAGGAGGAAGCAGATTACATCTCAAATTAAGTTTCTTGTCTGACTGGTTTTTTGTTTGTTTTGTTTTTGTTTTTGTTTTTTTGACTGAGAGATTGTTGACTATTCAGCTTAATCATTATAGAAAGAAATTAATCAAAATGCCTTTCATTAAATGCCTAGTTTTAAGCTGGGCTTATATGGATTCAAGGAAGAAATTACACCAACCTCAAAAATCTTTGGGTCCAGTTGAGCAAACTTGAGATTCAAAATAAGGAAAGTTTGGGGCACCTGGGTGGCTCAGTGGATTAAAGCCTCTATCTTCGGCTCAGGTCATGATCCCAGGGTCCTGGGATTGAGGCCTGCATCGGGCTCTCTGCTCAGCAGGGAGCCTGCTTCCTCCTCTCTCTCTCTCTCTGCCTGCCTCTCTGCCTACCTGTGATCTCTGTCTGTCAATAAATAAATAAAATCTTTAAAAAAAAAAAAGGAAAGTTTGCACATCATCAGTGATCAGTTCTAGAGGTTTTGAGAGGAAAACTCTTTCCTAGAAGGGCCTAGACATATCCAATGTATTTCCACTTTGCTTTGGTTGCTATTCTCTGTCCCAGTTGCTGCTATAAAAAGACATCCTCGGATTGAATAGAAGACCCTGTGATCTCCCCTTTTTGTTTTTATATTGTTGTCATTTCCTATTTGGGACTTGTTTTATGTAGGTAACAATTTATAATTATAACTATTATTATTATTTACTTTCAAGTGACCTTACATAAATTATATCATTAGAGAAATTGCTGCTTCAAAATTTTGTTATTGAAAAGGATTAGAGTTAAAAAAGGAAACAAAATTACTGTCAGTCCCTACACATACAGTGTCTGCTTGTCAGAGGGGATAGAAGAGACACAACCTTACCTTTGTCAAAATTAAATATTTCATTAACCATACTGATTGGTTTTTACCCTTAAAATCTTAAGAGTCTGGGTTTAATGGTCAGTTTTTCTTTTCCAGGTACAGGAACCCTCATGCCTTGTACCTCACTGCATAACTCTCTGAAGCAAATTCTCCACAGTTATAGCTCAAGAGTCACATTTCCTCTTCCATTCATTGTAGTAGGGGAAATACAAGGATTAAAGGAGGGCTAACACAAAGCTTTCTAGAAATGACTAATATGTTTTCTCGACATTCCTTATTATTGGCATGTATATAGGTTTTGTGACAGTTCATCAATCCAAATGAGTTATTCAAAATAAAGATTAAAGCCATTGGGACTGGCATAGAAAGATTGACTTTTGTTCCTCTTAGCAATAAACCAGTTTTTGATAATTCAACATTTTTTTCAGTCCATGAAACACCAATCATTTATTTTAACCATTGCCACATATTCCTATTTTTTGTAGACTCCTATGAAATTCACTCAAAGAGAACAAAAATCATCATAATAATAACACTTTCAATTTGTGAATAAATCCAAATCAACAGAATCCCTAACATTGGTTTAGAGAATATGGGGTATATAGTGAAAATACTGCATAGAATCTGGATGTACAATGAGATCATTTTTTATTAACTTAATATTTCCAAGAATACCCAAACATAGCTGAATTTTTCTCCCACTTGCACACCAGCAAATTAATATAACCATCATGGCTGTACTTTTGCCTTATTTTTTCATTTTGATTTATTTGGGGTGTACTTACCTATAAAATGGAGGTAGTAAATTTTTTTGCTGTGCCTACCCTATAGTGGGTCATGGTGATAATTGAGATTATGAATGAAAGCCCTTTAAAAAGTAAAACTACACACTTAGCATGAATATAGGTGGTGTTATGTTATTATTGTTGGCATTACTAATTATTTTTGTGACAATTGTTTAAATAAATCTTAAATTCTTAGTAAAATAATTATAGTCAGGAAAACTTAAACTTTTCTCCTTTCCAGATATTGTTGTCAATGCAACGTTAAGATGTTTTCATATTTTTGACAAAATGAAATGAATAAGTATTTTTGTTATTAAAACAAAGCTGACATTGTAACAAACTGAATATGGCTAGTATTGTTCATATGTCTTTTTTAACCCTAGTTAATCCTGGAGAAATATTGCCTCACGTATGCAAAGCTGGAGAATTCCGCTGTAAAAACAGACACTGTATCCAAGCTCGCTGGAAATGTGATGGTGATGATGACTGTCTAGATGGAAGTGATGAAGATTCAGTAAATTGCTGTACGTTCTCCTTCAAGTGATACTACATTTCCCTGAGGCTTTTATTTTTTTTTAAAAGATTTTGTTTATTTGAGAGAGAGAATGCACGTGCAAGAGCAGAGGGTAGGGGCAGAGGGAGAGGGACAAGTAGGTTCCCTGCTGAGCAGGGATTTCCCACTTGAGACTCTGATCCTAGGACCCTGAGATCTTGACTTGAGCCAAAGCTTAACCTACTGAGCCACCTAGCACCCTCCTTGTGAACTCTCAAAGCAGTTTGTGAAATCTTAAAATATCTGATAAAAATTGAACTTACTTTTTTTCACCCCTCAGTCATCCTTTTATATAGAGTAGACTACATATAGTCTACTATATAGTAGTATATATCTCCTTGCATGGTTTTAAAGCACTGACTTTCTCATGCTTTTACATCTTTAATATTATCATTTTGGTTGCTCCAGAAGTCCTCTCCTCTCTCTTCTGTGCTGTCAGTTCTGCCACACCATTGCCACAAGGTTGCTATAGGAGACCTTTTGGATCTCTGAATTTAAAGATGTGGAAAATCAATTGCAACTCCCTCAGGTCAGAATTAACTTACACAGAAGGCCAGGATCCACTCCATTGCTCCTTGGCAACAGAACCTTGAAGTAGATCCAAGGAAACAAACATGGTTTTGGATCTAGTTATTCCCTAACTTCACTGGCTCAGTACATGGTAGGAGACACATATGAGGCACTCAGATTGAAATTAAAGGTTTGATTTTCTCGCCTTTGGCTTCTATTTAGCTGTTTTTCATTTCCCACAATAGGAATAGTTTCATGTTTCTGGTTGGGGTAAGGAATTGTCCCACATATTTGAAGGAAGATACTTTGAGAGACACAGTAAATAACAATTTGAGAATATATTTGATTAGAGTCATAATGGAATGGTTTTGAGATATATAAAATATTTTTGTATGGAGAGAATAATGTGATGGCATATGTATCCTTAGTCTTTTAGTTTGCCTTAGATAAATTATTTTAAAAAGAAAATGTTTTTCTTTCAATTGATGACATTTTCCAAGTTAAAATGGCTGAACTAATTGAGTTAATTGACAATCCTCCATTTTCTTGTCTGTCTTTTCTTTTCCTTTTTAAACCAAGATTATAAAAATCAAGTTTTATAGATCTTTTATTAAGCATGGACAGAATTGGGGTGCCTGGCTGGCTCAGGTGTTTAAGTATCAACCTTCAGCTCAGGTCAAGATGCCGGAGTCCCAGGATGGAGCAACGAGTCTTCTGGCTCCCTGCTCAGTGGGGAGTCTGCTTCTCCTTCTCCCTCTGCCCCTTGCTCCCTGCCTCCCATCCATGCTCTCTCTCTTTCTCTCAAACAAATGAATAAAATTTTTAAAAATTGACAGAATTGGTCTAGGCATCTATATAGTACAACCATCTGTATTTTTGGACAAAACTCCAAGAATATGAGCTTTTAAAATATAGTTTCCAGCTGTATATAAATAGGTAATACATAAGTTATAATTAATACATGAATGTAACACTACTTTTCCTTTATTTTCAAGCATGGACTCTGACTTCAACGTTACGTGTTCCATGTTTCCAACCCTTTTAATATCTATACTGTAAAGTAGAAATCCAAAAATACCATATTAAATACTAAATTGATACAAATAGACAAAAATTTCAGAGTGGGAGAACATGTCATCTAAGGATTAAAGGTTTTTTTCTCAATTTTTTACACAAGTGATGTATTATTTATTGATTAAATTAATTGCCTCATCACCTCTGACTCACAGTGTTTATTCATGGTTTTAGTGACTACTCTCTGCATATCAGCTTCCTGCATAGTCACAGAACACCTGCCCAGAGCACAAGTACTTTATCACAATATTCATGCCGTGTTCCTTTAGGTTCACGCTACTCCCTGTGTGATTGTTCTTTTCACGAATTCACAAAGAAACGCATTTTCTCTATGAGGATGTAAGGCATTGCATACAGTTAATTGTAGTGTTAAAATTCCTAGTCAGGATCTTTTTTCTTGATAATTTTCATCACTTCCCATACCATTACCCAAACGTATACTAAGGGCTTTTCCTGCAATCTTCAGTTTCACTTATAGTCCATACTTAGTTCTGTATAATTAATTTTTCATCTTTATCTCCTCTCAAACTTCACTGGCTAAGTTAGTCTTACATCCTAGATTCATTCAGCAAGTGCTCTGCTATTATTCCTGCCACTATTGCTCCCATAACCAAAACCCGCTTTCCAAACTGCTTCCAGAGTGGTATCTATAGAATGAGACCAAATATTATTATTTCAGTAAATCCATAACCAACAAGATAAATTCCAAAATCCATTGATTCACATAAAAACATGTTAGGACTCAGGTTTGCAATTTTAGCCTTAAATGCCTATCATGTATACACTTACCTTCTTTGTTCTAATATATCAAGTTGAACTATAAGTAGATCTCTGCAAAATGCCCTCTGTTTCTCTCCTCTCTAACACTGCAGCTTATGGAAATCACCATGGTTTACCATGACCTTAATAGGGAAGTCTTTTGTAAACATGGAAAAATCTCTATACAGCCCAGATGGAGTGAAACATATCATGTACATTTCTTTTATATGGTAGTGACCAAACAATATTGCAATTATGTCCTTACTTCTCTGGTACATCTAAGAGATGGATATCTTTATGAGGAGACACATTATGTTGTAGTGTCTTTGTAGTGTCAGAGTCTAATATAGCATCCAGCAAGTGGAGAATAAATGACCAAACAAAAGGGGCAACAGAAAACTAAATATCTCTGGTCACCTTCCAGCAATATGGGATTTTTTTCTAAACTTGCAGTGATTCTGAGCAGTGTCATAATCTTGAGGTCCCATGGTTAATATGCCAGCACTATGTCATTCATTTCAGAGGAGTATTTATATATTAAATGCCAATAAACTTTGCCCTTGAATTCTGTTATCATTCTACTTTCTATCCTTTAGCTTCTCAATTCCAAATCACAGGCCTATGGGTTGTATTTACGCCTCCTTTTTGAACTCTGATTTACATCATTGATGAAAATTCCAAAAGTCCTTTATTAAGCTTTACTGAAGTATTTTTGCATAATCTTGGTACTTTAAAATTTTGGCCCTCTAATATATTGGATGAATTTTATTCTCCTGAGCAACTATTCTTACTAACTATTCTTTCTACTCCCTGAAGTGAGTAGAAAATGTTAATCATGCTCAAATGCCAGAAACATAAGGCTTTTTCCCCTATTTTCTTTTTTACTGTACATGAATAAAAACTTTCTAAAAAAGAGAAAAAACCACTTCTCACCTAAGCTACTTTAAAGAAATAGTGTTTGTAGAGACTGGCTGGAAAGACATACATTTGCTATGCAACAGCATGATAAAATGGCTATTTTTTTCAAATTCTAAGAAAAACTAATACTAAAATTTATTTTTGTCATACAGAAGCGCAACTACTGGGCACAAGGAAAATTACTTCAAAAAGAACACAAAGTGGTGAAACAAATACTGAGGAGCATGCCAATTCAGTTAGGAATTTAGTCTCCAAGATGCAGGAAAAATAATCACAGAAGATTAACTTTAAGATGGCCTCCTGCTGTGCTTGATATTGGAGGTTTAATCCTTAGCTGTGCACAGCTTCCCATATGAGGACTGGTCTTGTACGCAGTATATTTTGTGGATTCATGTTTATTTGTTTGCACTAGGCATGAAAACTCAGGATGGTCATTTTTGTTATTAAAATTATGCAGGGGGGGCACCTGGGTGGCTCAGTGGGTTAAAGCCTTTGCCTTCCTGTCAGGTCATGATCCCAGGGTCCTGGGGCTCAGGTCCTGATCCCACATCGGGCTCTCTGTTCGCAGGAAACCTGCTTCCCCTCCTCTCTCTCTGCCTGCCTCTATGCCTACTTGTGATCTCTGTCAAATAAATAAATAAAATCTTTAAAAAAATAAAAATAAAATTATGCAGGATCTCATATTTAACATCAACTCCAAGTTTTCCTTCTAGTCCCAAGAAACACTGGGCAAAGCATAACAAAATTAGGCTTGTTTAATATTTCAAAAAGTTCTGAATGGATGTGTGGCTTAAGAAAATGTATCTTTGATACATGGCTGAATTATTGGATACATACTTATTATGTTTCATGTTAAAATTTGAGATTATTTTACTGGCGATTCAGAGACCTGTACCCCTGGGGCTAATAATACATTATATGTTTATTAAAAAATGTATTTTAAAAATTTGAAGTTACTTTAAATGCTTTTGGTAAAAATTCTGAAATTGTGTTACTTTGATAAGGGATGGGAAAACAAGTTTCGTGATACAGTTGATTTTAATGAAGACATGAACAAATGAATATGTTTCCTTTTATATGAGATTTCATTACTTGGTGTCTTCTACAAAAGTATTACATTTTAACAGAGCCTCAAATATTAATATTTTCTATAAAATATGCAACAATGAATAAAAGAAGCTGTGGCATTTATTGTACTATAATATTATAATTACTGTAAGTTGTCTCTAACTGTAACTTAAAATAATCATAATTTTATCCAACTTTAAATTATTAAACCTGATTCTCCTCTCTCTTCACCCTCCCATCCTTCCCCAGTCAATCATAGCTGTCCTGATGATCAGTTTAAATGCAAGAATAATCGCTGTATCCCCAAGAGATGGCTCTGTGATGGAGCTAATGATTGTGGAAGCAACGAAGACGAATCCAATCAAACTTGTGCAGGTAAAGTTTTGCTTGAATATATACATAAATCCCTTCCAAAGTTAGTGTCCATAAAAATGCAGGTCACTGCTTTGAACTAAGCTGAACCTTCCTAAGGCTGATGATCTGATTATTGCAGTAGTAAATGAGTTCAGAGTTTGATGCCACAAAAGCTAGAATACAAATTATCTTTTATTTAATCCGTGGGCATGACTCTGCTTTCCAAAGTAATTTGGCACTTTATCTATCCATATGGGTTGACTGTCAATACACTG
The DNA here is from genome assembly GCA_004024625.1 of Mellivora capensis. Taxonomy (NCBI): domain Eukaryota; kingdom Metazoa; phylum Chordata; class Mammalia; order Carnivora; family Mustelidae; genus Mellivora; species Mellivora capensis. Next base: position 34,313 of record PISX010005000.1, on the reverse strand, counting down.
CTTGGACAAGACTTGTCCCTGCTAAATCTTAATTGGCAGTGGAGGGTGAGGTTTATTAGCATGCTGTGATGGAGGCCATTTCTCATAAAGAACTGTTTGTGTGTGTGTGTGTGTGTGTTTTGTTTTGTTTTGTTTGCTTTTTACTTTCAAAAAAAATTATCTGTGTATTTTATTTAGTCTGCTGTAGAATACCTCTGTGAATAGCTTTCTGTTCCTGGCACATTATTTGTGTGGCGTAGACTTTTTTTCCTTTTTCATGAAGTCCCAAGATCATAAAGCCTATTTATATTTCCATAAAATTTATCCCATTGTAATACATCTTTGAATCCCTGGTCAGTTTCTCTTTGAATGGGGATACACAGCTTGTGGTACAAGTTATAACAGATGCTGGAAAAGTCATGATTAGTCAGATACGTATTGAAAAATGATATTGACTAGCAGCAGCCTAGACCTATTTATTAAATGATGAAGAAAAAGTAGCATATTTGATGACTCTTACTGGTATCATTGGTAAAAATTGTGGGTTTTTTTGGTTGTTGTTGTTTTGTTTTTTGGTAATCATTAAATAGAGCAGTGTCAAAATTTATCAACACTTCCCCTTCTCTATTTGCCAAAATAAGCCTCACTAAATAAAAATTATTATAATTTATTAGTGAAAACTGTAGGGACAGCATATAGAGAAAAGACCCAGAAATTAAGAAGCCTGGTTTGTACTCTTGATTGTGTCACTGGTTTTCTCTGGAAAGACTTGTCCCTAAATGCACTGTAATTTCCTTGTATATTTCTTTCTGCTCCCCAAGAGTATGAATTGACTAGAAAATATTTCCCAACTGCTTTTTATCATGTACTAAGCAACAATAAAAGAACAAAACAGTCCGTATCCTAACCTGCATCTCATATTTAGTTTTTTTTTCCCATAGTGACATATTTGCTGAGGATCTATAAGCTAGTTATTCTCTTGTCCCTTGACTAAATATAGTTTGATATTTTAGAGTAGCTGACTATTTTTAAGTTATTTTGTGCATCACATAAGGTTGTTTTACAAAGAGCTATCAAATAAAAAGGAATCTATAGAGACTCTTTGGTCCTAGTCTCTCCCTTCAAGTCCATTCATTTCATAGATGAGGTTCTAACTTAACTCACATCATTGGCAAGAACTGGGAAACTCAGTGTATAAGTTATTCTCTAAGCCCACTGCTCTTGTTATCAAACTATATCATCCTGAGTTTTAGCTAGAATTTTAGGTATGGTCATTTTAACTTTGCCTAGATTGTTCTTACAATAATGTTTATAATTTACAATGAAAAGTCTTTCTAAGCTGGTGCAATTATTATTTTTTTAAACTTAAGATTTTTGGGGTGCCTGTGTGGCTCAGTGGGTTAAAGCCTCTGCTTTCGGCTCAGGTCATGATCCCAGAGTCCTGGGATGGAGCCCCACATCCGGTTTTCTGCTCCGCAGGGAGCCTGCTTCCTCCTCTCTTTGCCTGCCTCTCTGCCTATTTGTGATCTTTGTCTGTCGAATAAATAAATAAAATCTTTAAAAAAAAAGAAACTTAAGATTTTGTTCTGAGACTCTTCCATTACTTCCTAAACAGATAGGTCTGTTTTCATCTTAAAATTAAAGTCATTGCTGACTCAATTCATAATAACATGTCCTTTTTTTTTTTTCATTTATGTTAAACTCCTTAAAATCTGCTTGTTTCCACATGATTTTTAAGGGAACATTTGGGATTGACTAGCTACTGACAGTAGTAAAAGTGGAAATGCTATGTATAAGAGCAAATAAAACAATCAATCTTAATCAGTCCTAATTAGAAAGATTTCTCAGCCAGTCCAGGCCTGTAGTCCACTAGGAAATGGGGTACAACCTGCTTGCACCTCAAGTGTCACTTTTAGTGATGGCTGATGTAGCATGCTAATCATTACTAGATCTTCTTGTCAGTATATTTATAATAGATGCTATGGTCACAGTATGCCTTAAGAAATTAAGAACAAAAATTAAGAATAAAAAGAATAAAAAGAAAACCACAAATATACCTTTTAGCTTTGAAAATTAAGTATGCTGTTTGTTACAATACGTTTCCATTTTGTTTGACCAAAATAAATAAATAGGTCACATAGTTCATCATACTGAAAAAAAATATATGGCAAATACATTAGATAATTTCTCTGGCTGGGTCATTTCTATCTATAGGCATATAAACGGATATGAGTCACAGATAAAGAATTTCCCAACACGGGGGTTATTTTGTAACTAAATCCACTGTCCTGTACCTTTCAGCATTGTGACTACTTTATAACTAAAAGAATTCTTTCCTACAAGATGCCAATTTCCAGTTTTGTTCCTTTGGAATTTCTCCTTCATGACATGAATCTACTAATTCAATAAAAACTTATCATTGGATATAAAATGAGGATAAATACACTATATCTTTCATTAGAAGGCTGAGTGGGAATGAGGAGAAAAAACATGTAAGCAGGTCATTCTAATGCAATATTCAAAATGCTAACTTGAACTACAAATGGAAGCACAAGAACTACTAATTTAGTCTTTGTGTATCTGGCAAGGCTTCCTGAGAGAGGTGATATCCAAACTAAACCAAAGAAAGCAATGAAAGAAGGAAGGAAGGAAAAGAAAAGAAAAGAAAGAGAGAGAGAGGGAGGGAGGAAGGAAGGAAGGAGCAAAGGGACAAAGGAATGAACCTGAATAATAGTTCAGATCATTCAATTAGGAAAAATAATCTGATAAAATTAACCTTTGGCAAGATTGTGGAATAAAAGAAACCAACATACACTTTTGGTGATGTATAAATTATTTTTTCTACATTGGAAAGCATTTAGCTAAACCCAATAAAGTGGAGTTTGTGCATACCTTCAAGTCTGTAATTCCGTTTCTGGATTTATACTCTAAAATGTATGCTCAAAGAGATGCAAGTAAGAAATTCATTGCCCTAATGCTGGTAGTAGTGAGAAATTAAAAATAATTCAAATGCCCATTAACAGGAAATATATATATATTTTTTTTCACTATATAAAAAACTATATATATAAAACACCATATAAATATATATGCTCATATATATGACACTATACTGTGTTATAATCACATAATAGAACATTATTCATACTTAAAATGAATAGACTAGAACTCAAATACCAACAGTAATTAATTTCAAAGGCAATGTTAACTAAAAATTGCAGACTATAAATCACTTAGTGCCATTTATATGAAATACAAAACAATTTTACATGAATGTATTTATTTATAAATGTGTAAAATAGGATTAAAATATGTCTGGAAATGGAAAAAAAAGATTGTAAGTTAAGGATAGTAGTTACATCTAAAAAGATAGAAATATGACTGAAAAAAGTTACATAGGTGATTTTAAATGTACCTATAATACAATTTTCTGAAATAAAACAAAAATAGTCTGTAGTAAATATAGGAAAAGAGATATGTTAGAGCCGTATGATGGTAGACCAGTGTTAATATTATTATTTTCTATGTTTTTCTAGGTGATAGAAATATTTTACTGGGGGAAGAAAGAAAAGAATGATGGATTGGCATAGTTACTGAGGGTGAGGTGAAGTCCATGGGGGGTGGGGGTTGGAGGATATACTTGGAAGATGAAACAGCACTAGGCAGAAGAAAGCTGACAGGGGCTCGGTCATTGTTCTCCCTTACCAAAAAAAATATTTTTCTTTACTTATGAGAAAGACCCAGAGGCCAAAAATGACAAGTAGTTAGATGTGAAGTTATTTTTCCTCATAGTCACTAATGATAATCATTGGATTCAAGGCTAGGCAGTTTCAGACCAGATTTTTTCCACAGCACTGAGCTCTAATTAAATTACATGTTTATTCTTCTCACATCCTCCACATAGTTTGTCTAAATTCAAACTAAGCAGATATATTTGAGCTAAGAAAACCTGATATATTAAAAATCGGACTTCCTTATAAGATAAATTGAAAAGTATGTGTTGATACGACATAGGTTTTGTTTAAATAGAATGCTTTGATTAAAATATGGCAAAGGTGAAGTTTAGGAATAATGTGTGAAGATCTCTTCGCTTCTTCCTCCTTATTGTTCCCATGCATTGTGGGATTTCTCACTGCTACGTGACAGCAGGAGAAGCATAATTAGTGATGGGTAGAAAATATTCATATTGTGGCAGTGGATTTCTGATTCACTGCTAGATAAACAATTCCACTGAGGAAGTATAAATTTCCTCTTCATTAGAGAAGCATTTGCTACAATATTTGAGTCCTCTGGGGCTGCTCTGCTAATCTCACCTCCAGACTAATTTAGATCTGATAGAGACAGGAACTGAAAAAGTAAATGTTGTGTCTTCTTGATATAAATTCAGTGATTAAAAAGAGATGATTTAGTTCATGTGATTATATCATATGGACAGATAGTACTTGTATGTTTATGGAATGAAGCATTCTTCCTATCTGGAATTACTTAAATTTCCTCACTAGACTAAGCAGATAGTTTTTCCATGATTAGAACAAGGGATTCATGTATGTCGAGGTTGTATGATCCCTCAGTAATAAGCTAGTAAATACTCTTTCGAGTAATGGGTCCTGACAGTTCTTCAAGCTTCTGAGTTAGTGAGGCGACACACAAATTCCCACACTACACAACGTGAAATAGGTTCTTAGGATTTCTTTCTCATTCTCTTCTCTAATCATCTTAGTGCCACTCATGAAGGAAAACAATCTCAGGAAACTTATTAGAACTAAACCTGAATGGCAAGGAGGAAATACTGTGACATTAAAAAAAATCAGATAAAAGAATATTTTATGGGATATTTAATACATTCTTATTATGGCTCAATTAGAATTTAATAGGAATGAAAATACATGATGGTATATTTTTCTTTTTTTTATAGTATTTTTTTTAAATTTCTTTTCAGCGTAACAGAATTCATAGTTTTACACCACACCCAGTGCTCCATGCAATGCGTAACACGGAGGACATGGGGAGATGGAGAGGAGAAGGGTGTCGAGGGAAATTGGGGGGGAGATGAACCATGAGAGACTATGGACTCTGAAAAATAACCTGAGGGTTTTGAAGGGGGGGGGGGGGGGGGGTTGGGGGAGCCTGGTGGTGGGTATTATGGAGGGCACGCATTGCATGGAGCACTGGGTGTGGTGTAAAACTATATTTTTCTTTAAACAAGAAAACAAGAAAGACTAAAGGAGTGAAATAGGGAATGATGGAAGATGAGAGATATAGGAAAGAATAAGTGGAGAGAAAAAACGAAAAGAAGAAGGAAGAGAGGGGAAGAAAGAAAATAAGGAAAGAAAAAGGGAGGAAGGGAAAGAAAGAGTGAGGGAGAGCTGAAAGAAGGACGGGAGAAAAAATTGAAAAGAAAACTCTCTTATTAAATTTCTCTTAAAATTCAAAAGGTAAAAATTATTTACTGCAATCAGAGAAACAAAACAAAGACTTGCAAGAAAAAATTGATCTTGTTCACACCTGTATGTTACCACAAAGTAAACTAAATGCCAACACCTTCATCTTTCTCTAGGCTAATACAAAGGTATACATATTTTTCCAAGTAGTTTTATTAAAATTACCTGGGAACTTTGTTGATTTAATCTAAACATTAGAATAATTTCACAGAAAATACATAGTTAGCCAAATGAGACAACAAATATTTAATCCCACTTGAAATTACAACATTGAAATCTTCAAAAGTGTACATATTTGTGGGATACTTAAAATCTATTAATGTAAAATAAATGCTCTATTTATAAAAAAAAAAGGAAAATCCAAATATTACATAAAATATTTTAGATTCAGAACCCTTAGCTACATAAGCAAAGTAGAATACAAAGTGTAATGATTTTCTGGAATTTCTAATTATAGACACTAGGTTAGAAATGGTACTTTGAATCGAATAAACCAAATCAAACCAATAATGTTGTCACTGTTTTTCTCAAGTAAGCTTTTAAGTGTCCACTAATAATAGATACCTTTTTACATAGCAAGTACACTTTGCTTAAAAGGAAATAATTAGCACATAACTTTGTAGAGATTATTTTAAATGACCTCCGAAACCCTGATTTATGGAAATCCATTTTAGTGTGTTTGGATGACTTGTCTTTCAACCACTCTCAATTTTATACCAACCATTAGGTCATGAGACATTTTGATAAAACAGAAATGCATCCTTCTAATTCTTAAACCCCAAAACAGAGGGAAGTGTATAAACTGAGCAATATTCTCTTGTCATAATTACAGAAATCCAAACCCTATTTGTTCTTCATCTGTCCAATCCTCATCTGACCCAAATATTAACGGGTTTAAGTATCCCCTTCCTATAATTTCCCACTCTTTTTTTCTGACCAAGTAAAAAAAAGGGGTGGTAGGAAACTGATACTTAAGAAAACAAATTTATGTTTCAGACAGACAAAAGAAAAAAATCAAATATTTAAAAATAAGTGAGTAAAAAACAAAAACAAAAACAAAAAAAACAACAGAACCTAAGTCTGCAAAACTAAAACCTGGGAGAAAGGTTAGGATAGCTATCTAGGATTTCATGCTTTCAAAAGTTGACCTGACTGTAATAGAAAATGGTAATCAAACTCCTTGTAGAACATAACCAACGCCTTCACTGAGTAATTGAGACCGCTGCCTCTGGCTAACATAGAAAGAATGATTCCATGGGTGTGTTCATTGAAACCCATGAGAGAGGCCAAGTGAAGCTTATTCATATACTTTGATTAAAAAGTTATACAGTTTTATTTGACTATGCTGAAAAGTGAATTTTAAAAATCTGTAATAAGGCTAAATGTATGTTTTAAGTACTATTTTCTGCATTCTAAAATTTCTGCATTTTCTCCATACATTGGATCACTTAGAGACCAAGAAATAAGTGTACTGAAAGGTTAAAGGAAAAGAACAATTCTGTCCCTGTAACTAGAAACTAGATACCCTGGTATAGTCTCCAAATCCTTCATCCCACATTACAGCAAGTTTTCTTGGTTTATTGACAAAGACTACGTCTTTGGTTTTTTGTTAATTAAAAGTTGGATGAAATTTAATTCAACCGTGTATTCATAAGCATGTGCCAGGCAAAAATTGTAAAATAATGAATTCATAGCTTCATTTATGGAAGTGTGTGAGGATTACTGAATATCTTGTCATTTAGCAGCCCCTGTAATTGACGGGGAAAGCATGTGAACTTCAGAGAAGACAAGCAAGCTGGCAATATCAATTAGCAAAAATTTACTTTAAAATATTTTATCTAACAAAGCAATAGAATATCTTATGTGTAAAAGAGTTATTGCATGATTTATTTCACCTGAACATTGTTCAAAAGGTCTTTAAATGTATTATTTGTACATTAATTGATTATCTTAGCCAGAACATGCCAGGTGGACCAGTTTTCTTGTGGAAACGGCAGGTGCATTCCCAGAGCCTGGCTATGTGACAGGGAAGACGACTGTGGCGACCAGACAGACGAAATGGCATCTTGCGGTAAGTTGTGAGTGAACCATGCTGTTAGTGAAGACTGTGTCAAATCACTATACTCTGTCAAGAGACTATTTATTTCTTTATAAACACTAGTCAACAAGGCAGAAGATGTGTTACATTTTATCACTGCCTTTTAGGCCCGAGTGTGTACCTTAATGCTAACTTTAGAATATATCCGTTTAATGAGGCAACACCGTATTCAAGGCTAAAATAAATGGATCCAAACATTACAAATTTTATTAGGAAGTGGTTATTATAAGCCTAACAGGACATTCTCAAGTGTTTGTTATTAATCTTATGTTGGTAATGATTTTTTTTCCAATAGAGTAGCTCATTGAATGACGTTTGGAGTAAATTAGAAGTACAAGTTTCTTGTTGGCATGCATATGTTATCTTCTTGGAACAATAAACAATACAGACTGAGATTACATAGTTGGTAAATCATCTGTTTCACTTCTATTGAGTCATATAATTCTGTTATTAGTTTAAGATAGTTTTGTTAATGGCAAAATTCTTAGTCACTTTCCACCAATCCTCCTACTTTTGGAAATGACATTTATTGTTAAAGTTTCAAATTTTAATTACTCACATTTGTGCCCATGTATCAGTAGATTTTATTATCAATCTCTGAATAATGTGTAGTGAAACAGTAAGGGAATGAATCCTATTTTTTAAGAACTTGGGCCTTACTTTAGGCATGGCTATGGGTTTTTAAAATCACTCATGGGGAAAACATGCACTAGATATGCTTATCACATTTATTAAATATATAATGCAATTGGGTATATGTTTAATGATTTACCTAAAATTTCATTTTGAAACATTATCTTATACTTGACCTATGTCCCTGTAGACTTTTGATTGTGTGACCTTTGAATAAAGTATAGATAAGTAAGTAGTACTAATTGACAATAAAGAAAACAATACCAATATCAAAGAAGAAAGCAATAGACAGTCACCCACAGCAAGTTAATTTTACATTTCACATGTAGATTTTCCAAAGCCTGTCCAGTTGAGGGATTTGAACAATATATCCTTCTCCTTTCCAATGCGCAGACTATTTTTGTGGCTCGGTCTGCATCTAGCCAGCTCTGTTATTTAGGAAAGCTTGATTGCTTTCCTGTCCTCAGCATCTCCTTCCAGAATATAGCAAAAAGATAATGAATAACCTGAAAACATTAAAGACAGAGAAACTCTGGAATCAGTCTAATTTAGAAGGAAAGGCTATGAAAACACTATAGAATAGAAAAATAAATAATGAGGTCATTAGAGAACTTCGGTTAGATTTTTGATCTGACAATTTAGTACTTTTCACAAGATGAGGGAAAGAAGGGTTGGAGAGAGTTCAGACACATATTTTCTTCTTGAATATTAAACCAAATCTGTGAGAAACTTACTATTATTCAGATTTTATGGATAAGGGAATCAAAACTTAGAGACATTTGACAACTTGCATGAGATCACAAGGCTAATAAATAGCAAGACAGGCTGTGAATCCAGACATACCTGAAATTAAAACTCAGACATTTCAGGTCAGCTTTGTCTGGGAGCCACGGATTGGGCGGAAATAGGGAGCAGATCAAGTCATTATATCTATCCATATCATTGACTATCTTATTTTAAAACATATACATATAATGAGTTTTGTTCATTGGTGGGTTGGTAAATCAAAAGATTTACCAAAAGATGTCATGCTGGGGAGGAGTCCTGATCGAGTGTTTGCCTATTGTTTGTGGTGTAAATACTCCTGCCATGGCCTGTATCAAGTTGCCAACGTGACTTTCTGAATGCGGATTTGGGAAAACATGTGCACACCCACATATAGTATTTCCACAATAGAGATGTAATAAACACAACTAACTCCAAGAGCAAAATAATCAGGAAATTATGAACCTTGAGCATTTATTACCTTGGCTTTCAACATTATTTAATTAGAAATGAATATAGTTTATTTATTTCAAATCATAGATGTGTGCTTAACAACTGATTCCTAGAATCCTTGAAAATTTAAAAATCGGTTCTTGTAGGCTGGTACAAGTTGTCTCCAATACACCACTGGATATGAACACACTGTGAAATGCAGTTGTCAGTTTGCTTCTGAAATTTAGCCAAATTTTATAGAGTGTCAGTAAGCCACATGGGTTAGTCTCAGCACCACTTACCTTTTATAAGCTGAGAAACATGTTTCTCTCCACACTTGTCCCTCTCTGTAGTAACATGCATTTATCTTTCAGATTGTCATTATAAATCAAAATTTATGTCAGTAGGGAAGCTGATAGTGAAGCTCTCTGGTAGGCACAATCTTACTTTTAAAGTGGTAGGAGAGGATGACATAGATTATTCTCATATCAGATGTTATTTCTGCACTGAATTCAAAATGACAAAAACATTATAAATTGTTTAATTTACTGAATTAAAAAAGTCACTCTTCTTGGCAGTAATCTAGAAATGAATATAGGCTCAACTAATTCCCATTTCTATTAAGCATCATTATAACATTTGGAGTGATCATATTTCACTTTTCCCTTTGGAATCCGTCAAGTTCCCATAGATTTAATCCTACTAGAAGACTGCAGTCTTTTTTTTTTTTTCCTTACACTTCAGCTCCACAAACAGCTATTGTTTTGTTTGATAACTACCACTTTATACTGAAAATAATACCAAGATTTGGGTTTTAAAACATGAAAGCCTATGGTTAGAAATGCTTCTGATTGTAGTTAGGAGCAGAAGGTGCTGAAACTGAGGGTCAAATTTTAGTGGAATTCACTAACACCTATTTATAAACCAAGTTAATTGTATATTTCAGGTTGAAATTATATGTGGGCAAACACTTACATAATTTGGAAGGTCTTTGAGCATTCTCCCTTCATATATAAACAATCTTTTATCTTGTTTTTGGTAGTCTTCATGTTTAGACAGAATACTCTGTAAACTGATTCTGCAAATAAGAGCAGATATGTTAGAATCATGAAGACTGTGTTGGAAGTGGACTGTGTGTCAAGGAATTAAATGGTCACTCATTTAAAGGACGGTAGCATTGGTTCTCAACTTTAGCTCTCAATTTAAAAAAAAAAAAAAACACCCGAGAAGCTTCAGAATCATCTGCTATGCCTCGCCCCAGACTAATTAAACAAGGGTTGGTAGAGGTCAGACCAAGAATCAGTAATTTTAATGCTGCTCAAGTGGTATGAATGTGCGCTCAAGTCTGAGAAACCTTAACTTAAAGCCAAGGTTCTCAAACCTGAGCATGCATTAGAATCTCCTAGAGGGCTTGTTAAAAAAGCAAAAGCAAAAACAAAAACCAGAATTCTGGGCCTGATTTCCAGAAACTATGATCCAGTGGATCTTAGATGATTGATAATTTGTATTTCTAGCAATTGATGCTGATGGTCAAGAGACCATAATAATTTGGAGAGCACCATTCAGGTTTGACTTTTATCTTACATATATACTTAATTAGATAATTTTGTTTATATATGCAAAATGAGTTAAGATGGAAGCAATTATCCAAACAAATTTTCTTCCCATCTCCAAATTATAGCATTAAACATAAGTGTATTTCATGATTAAATGTAAGATTATTTTAGGCAAACTTATATTTTTCCCTTGGAAAATTTATTGTCAAAAACAAAATTTATTTGTTTATTTTAAACTGTAGTTTAACTATTTTGAGATTGTTCTGTTTTCCAAGTATCTCAACATATCTTATATTTATTACTATTTTTTAAATAAATAACCTTGATGGGAGTTGATAACTTCTGAATTGTTCAAAGGGTTTAAGTTGGGAAAATATCTAAAATTTATTAAGAGATTGAAAATCAGTTCAAAGGGATATAAATAAACATCCATTAAAACTTACAAGTTAATATGATTCCAATTTATATGTTGATCTTTTAAATTTATGAAGATAGTAAAATTTTGTCTCTTGTACTTGTAATCTTACCTGTAAATGTTCTTGTAATTTTATTGCACATAATTAAGGAACAAAGAATCAGAAAGAGAACTGGCAAATATCAGACAAAAGCAGACGAGAGAGAGAACTGTCAAAAAAGAAGTCATTTCCCAGTTAAATCAGTGTATGTTGTATATTAAAGATATTTTCAACTAGGGTATTGGAAAAAGAAAGGTTCTGATGATGTACATTGTTGTATATTTAAATTACACACTATTTTTTTAAATTTTGTAAGAAAAATGCATATGTGTGTAACAACTTAAGTGAGGATTATTAACCCAGTGCAGTACTGGCAAAATATGAAAAATGTCAAGCACTGCTTTCAGTTGCTCTGCCATTTCTTTTCTTTTTTTTTTTAATTTTATTTATTTATTTGTCAGAGAGAGAGAGCGCGAGTGAGCACAGGCAGACAGAGTGGCAGGCAGAGGCAGAGGGAGAAGCAGGTTCCCTGCCAAGCAAGGAGCCCAATGTGGGACTCGATCCCAGGACGCTGGGATCATGACCTGAGCCAAAGGCAGCTGCTTAACCAACTGAGCCACCCAGGCGTCCCAGTTGCTCTGCCATTTCTTAATAACATCTTGGCAGACTCAATGATTCTGGCAACTTTTAGCTCTGCCATTTCTTAATAACATCTTGGCAGACTCAATGATTCTGGCAACTTTTAGTTTCGGTAACTTGATCCAACCCATTTGAAATTCCAGTATTTTATGTAAGTCAAAGCTTTCTTCTCTCCCACTGCTGGCTAGATTTGGGTTCTAAGAACTTAAGATGAGAGGCAACCATGTTCTGTTTTTTTTTCTCTCTACATCTGTTCCCTCTTTTAGCCTTAGCTCTTCAGTCAGATGGGATAGTTGGAGAAATAGGAGCATCTTTTAAAGTAGGTCTAGTGGTAACCTTCTCTGCTTCTCTGAAGATCACTGCCCTCTGATGCATGAGCAATGCAGCTCTTGAGAGACTCATATGTGAGATCTTCAGGGAGGCTTCTCTTCATAGTTCCTTGAACTCCCTTTCTTCTCTGTGTCCTCTTCTTCTCCTCCACATCTAGATTTCTTTTATCCCCATCCCCTACCATTCCCACCACAGATGGCATATCTCATAGACTTAAGTTGCTAAAGCCTCCTTTGTTTGGAGGGTACCCTCTTGGTTGCATTGCTGATATGACCAAAAAAAAAAAAAAAAAAAAAGAAAAAGAAAGTTTAGCTTTCTTTTGCAGGTCCACTTTTTATCCCCTCTCCCCCACTCTCTTAAATGTGATCAGGCTAGTTTCCTAATGGCCCATCTTTTGGATACCACCACTCTCCAGTTCTTTCTTCTTCTCTAGGTGCAGGGTGAAATGGTCAGTCTACTTCCTGAGCAGCATTCAATCAGTTCCCTTTTCTCACGCACACACAAAATGTCATGAATGATTCTCACAGAGTCTCTCCTTCCTTTGAATCACTGGTCTTTGAACAAAATTGACTTATAGATTACTCTTCTTTTATAAGGAATAGCTCAACTACTGGATTCTGTCTATAAAATACAATAATACTTAGCATCTCCTTATTCTTAGTATTGGGTCTAAATGGGCCCGTGCCATGGCAAAAGGAAAAATCCCACCATTACATATATTTATTTTCTTAATCAGTAATTTTCTCTCTCCTTCCTCTTTTTTTTTGGAGCAATTTTGCTAAAGATTCTACTCAGTGATTCTTGAGTGCTGTCTTCTGAAGCTACGCCATCTAAATATAACCTTGTCACACAGGATCACTCTTTAGATAACCAAAGGCACCATCATGCCTACCTAACCCTTCCCCTTTACAACAGAAACATACCTCTTCTTTCAGGTTTCCTTACATGTGAAGTTGTAGGCTCTTTCCCTACCAATTGCCCTACTATGAATGTAGTTGAATTTTTAATGACCTTAGTAAAATTAATGGTCTAAAATGGGGACTTGATGTCCAATGAGTATATATAGAGTTTCAGCTCTACAAAATGAAGAAGTTCTAGAGATCTGTTGCATAACAATATGAATACAGTTAACATTACTGAATCACATACTTAAAGATAGTTAAAATGGTAAATTTTATGTTTTTCTCTCTTTTTTTTGCCAGAATTAAAAACAAATTCATGGCCTGGAATTAAACAGAACTTAGTATCCCATATGTGGTATTTTTACAACAGATTGAAGCATACTTATTACCTTCACTAATTTATATTCTAGGCTTCTGTTACCACAATCAGAGATGGCAGCCTTATAGTGTAACTCCCACATCCAATGTCCAGTCAACTAAAATAGCTAAGCTTTGCTTATAGATTGGATTTTTCCTTTTGAGTACTTTTAATGTTTACTTTTCAAAGTTCTTTTACCTTTTATTTTGATAGTCTTTTATTTTGATAGTCTTCTTTATCCACCTATTTCTGAATATGTATATGGGTCTGGTCTTTTCCACTCCAAACTATCACTTTTATATTTCTGTCCACCTATAACTTCTAACCCTGATGTAGTTTTATGATTTTGAACCTATAATATTAATAATGTCTCCCAGTTTTATATAATTCAAAACTTTGATAAGATAATCTTTAAGGCCGTAAATAAAAAAATTTTCATTCATTTTTGAAAGTGGGACAATATTATTTACCCTTTTCCAATTTTCTTCATCTTTCTTATCTTCCATTTATTTGAAAATCACTGTCAATATTCTTCCTCAATATTTTTTTTAAGATTTTATTTATTTATTTGACAGACAGAGATCACAAGTAGGCAGAGAGGCAGGCAGAGAGAGAAGAGGAAGCAGGCTCCCTGCCGAGCAGAGAGCCTGATGCAGGGCTTGATCCCAGGACCCTGGGATCATAACCTGAGCTGAAAGCAGAGGCTTAACTCACTGAGCCACCCAGGTGCCCAAAAAATGTTGCTTCCTCAATATTTTTTTTAAAGATTTTATTTATTTATTTGGCAGGCAGAGAGAGAGTGGGAAGCACACTGTGAATATTCTGAGACAAAAAATATTTGTTTCATTTCTTGTTTGATAACTTGTTCCAATGTGAAGATAAACTAATTTTTAGCAATTAGTTATTTTTTCTCTTTTCTTTGATTTAGAATTTTAACTTATTATCAAACCTATTTGTTCTTAACTTCACAATCTGACAATATTTACTTCTATTAAAATGTTGGAAACAGGGACGCCTGGGTGACACAGTCAGCTAAGCGTCCAATTCTTGGTTTTGGCTGAGGTCGTGATCTCAGCATGGTGGGACTGAGCCCGCCTCAGGCTCCGGCTCTGTGTTCAGCATGGTATCTTAAGACTCTCTCCCCGCCCCCACCCTGAGTGTGTGCTCCTGCTTTCCCTTTCTCTCTCTCTCTCTCAAATAAATAAATAAATCTTTTAAAAAATGTTGGAAACAAGAAAATTAAGTTATTTTTCCTATTTGTGTCCTGCAGATTTATGCTTTGTATTCCAGATGGTCTTGCTCTTTCATTTATATATAAACATTTTTATTATTTTTGTTTAGAAGTGATATGCAAGCTTCTGTTGTCTTTTTGTTATTCTTACAGGTATGTGACATGCTTTTCCATTGTCTTTGGTTACAGTGCCCTCTTTTATACAAACTAGATTATAAGTCTCTGTATGCAACAAAGTAGGAGGTTAGGCAAACCCTGGTAGGGTATATTGAAAGCCACAGGAGAAATGATTAAAAACAACTTTTAGTTCCTCGACCTAACTCAGCATTTCCGCAGCTTTTTTGCTTGAAGATATCAATCATCTAGGGAGCTTGGTACTAATAAAGATCCCCAGGCCACTACCTCCAAAATTCCCAGTTAGTAGGTGTTGCATAGAGTCTAGGAATATATATTTTAGGAAAAGCATCTCACATGACTCTTATCCTAAGGCAAGTCCTGAAAATCTAAACTATGTGATGTCAACATTCCTTATAATTAGAATTTGTTAAGGCTGCTACAACAAATCACCACAAACATGATGGTTTAAAACAACGAAATCCCTTATCTCACAGTTTTGGAGGCCAGAAGTCCAAAATCAGCAGCGCCTCCCTCAAAGAGAATCCTCTGCCTCTTCCAACTTCTTTTGGCTCCTGCTTCTCCTTGGCTATGGCCGCGTCACTCCAATCTGCAGTCTCCATCTTCACATGGCTTTTCCTTGTGGAAATTCACATCTTGAGATTCTTAATTATGTGGGCAAAGACTCTGTTTCTAAGTATGGTCACATTCACAAGTACCAGGGGTTAGGAGTAGATATATATATATATATATATATATATTTTTTTTTTAAGGTTTTATTTATTTATTTGAGTGAGAGAAGGAGTGCACAGAAGGAGAGGGAAAGGGAGAGGCAGGCTCCCGGCTGAGCAAGGAACACAACACAGGGCTCCATCCAGGACCCCAAAATCATGACCTGAGATTAAGGCAGCTGCTTAACCAATGAGCCACCCAGGCTCCCCAAGGACTGGACATATCTTTTTGATACATATGATTTAACCCATAACACTGGAGAAACTACACTACCAGTTGAATTATAATAAAGGCTCAGGTATAAGTAGTTTTAAAAGCTGTACAGATACTTCTAATATACATCCAGGTTTGTGAAACCCTCTCATAATACACTTAATTAGTCCTTGCCTCCTAATTAATTTCTTGGGCAATCTCTCTATAAAGTCCTTGGAATCCTCAGATTCTTTTGCTTTTCCCTGGAGCTCTGCATTCCCAAAATAAATTTATCAGCCCCTGGGAAGTAATAATTGGTGCTGACAAAGATGCAGCCCTTTAAACTTCTGTCAAGAGTAAACATGAATTCTTCAGACATTTCAGCAGCATTGATTTTACACACACACACACACACACACACACACACACACACAGAACTATGAAAACATGCTAACTTTTCTAGTTTTCAGTACACTTTTAATTTTTGGACTCTAAAAATTTATATTATTTTCTTACACATGCAACCATCTATTAAAATGGTTGGTTATTATTTTATCTAACATTTCTCTTTGTTTCCCTCATTGCCAGAACTTTTCAATATGTTTTTCTAAGTCTCTTACTAGTCTCATTCTGCATACACTTCCTGGTTGCTCCTTTAGACTTCCAAGGCTCTGTTCTATCAGTAGTAATTACTTCCAAATCTATTGCTCCATCCAATTTGTAACTCCTAAAATTTCACTACTTCTTATACCCTATTACAGCCATTCTGAAATTTTTATAGTTTTTCAAACATTTTATATACTGTGACTTCTGAGCCTTCGGGAATGCTATCTTTTTTCTAGCATATGCTAAAAGCAATCATTCCCCTCTTGCTTACCTCATGATTTAACCTGAATATATCATTCATATCAGCTTGTAGGTAACTTCCTCTGGGGTAACTAAGTAGTTTTGATGCTTCTGTTGTGGGTTGCAATAGCACCTCATGTTGTTTCTGTCATAGCATTTATCAGGAATTTATTGGAGTCACTTGTTTAAATATACTACAGATTTTTTTCCTACTGGATTGTAAGCACTCCAAGAAATGAAAATGCCGAAGTTTGTATGTCCAGTGTTCAGCACTATTTTATTCATTCATATTCATTCATCCTAAGTGATATATCACTAAGGCCTAGAAATCTATCTGGTATAAATCTCTCAATATTTTGAATGAAAAAAAATTTTGAGGTTGTTTTCTATTATGTTTTACAGAGTAGAAACTTGAGGTCAGAGATGTTAATAAGTATCTAGGGTTATATAATAATCAGTGTTAAAATCAGGATTTCAACTCAGATTTGCCTACCTATAAACTATGTTCTTTATATATGACTTATGTGATGTGAGGTTTTATGTAACAACAATGAAAGAGCAGCAAAATGAAGATTATTGGTGGTACACTTTTTTCTCCTGGTTTTCTCCAAAGTATATTTACTTAAATGGATCTTCTGAAGTCTGTCCTCTGGACGTACCAATTCTCAGGAGCCACAACTAGTATCATCATCGAGAAATGTTATGTATTTCCTCAAAGGATATAATCCTATAATCTGTAAATTTTAAAAAGCATTATTTTCCTATGGCCATATTTATTGTGTACCTTAGAGTAGGTAGTAATCAGAATTAAAATTTAAGTGGGCTACATAAAACAGAGGGGGATTAAATCTTCCATCCTTACAAAAATATATCTGTGCTATATATTTTTAAAGGGTATTGGTATGATTGGCATGGTATAAGGATAAATAATATATTTTGGAATCAGTCACACTATTATTCAGATTTTACTCTGACACTTGCTGGCTATGCAGTGTATCCCCAGGCAAGTTATGCTGTTTTCTTTTACAAATCAGGGCAAGCAGTAACAATTGAAAGGCTGGTGTGAAGAGTATAGGTAATGTATATACATAGGTAGCCTAGTATCTCATAGTCAGTAAATTGTAATATGCAATGTGAGTATTATTGTCTCCTTCAAGTTTAGATAACAATTCCCTACCCTGGCTTCTGTAATATTCTTACTTTGTCATTTATTTTAACTTGAATCTCCTATACATTATACTTATCACACTTAGTCATGACGGTCAAATTTATATACACATAGGCTATGGACCACGTACTTTCAAACAAACCTATGATAACTTTATTTTGAGACGTCAATAATAAGTTACTTAGAAATACTCCCTTTGAGTCCAAGAAGGAGAAATAAGTAAGAAAATGCATAGAGACAGGAAAGAAACAAATTGGATCTGAAAAGTACGTCTAAGCTTTGTGTACTGGATAAATATAAGTACCATAGCAATGATGATTACTCTTGAGAGAGAGAGAAAATTGTTCCCATTTACATAATAGCTTACATATAACCTGGCAATAAATTTTAAGTGAAAGATATAATAGATAAATTGAGCATACTACCTGCACCAATAGAAGATTTTTTAACAGTCCATTACTCCACATTAAATATTCTACGAGGTTGAAGTAACCACAGAAAAAAAATATAGTTTTCTTTTCTTTAGTGTAATTTTAATATAAAATGTAAGCCACTTTCATTCATAATTTTTTCTCTTCAGAGTTAATCAGGTAATCTTTTCAAGTGTCCTTCAGTCCATCTCATGGGAAATCTAAAGTCAAAGTCAAGAAAGAAAAGGTTGTGCTTAACATTTAAGTCTTTTTCAAATAAAAGAATTCATAGTACCTTAAAAAGAACAAGTGCCTAGAAACAGACTGAATTCCAGATACTATTTTCAACTCTTAAATTAATGCTAATATGGAAGAACAGAGAAATGTAAGTTTTTTAAAATATTTTTTTCATTTCTTTTTAGCGTAACAGAATTCATAGTTTTACACCACACCCAGTGCTCCATGTAATGAAAAATGTAAAATTTATTTTAAGAAGCTTTTGTTTTATTTTTTAGAAGAAAGAGTATTGTCATTTGTCCTCTCACTATCAGATACTGGTGATAAGATACTAAGAAATTATGGATACGGTATTTTCCAATGTTACTGAAGAATGAAATGCCTTATGTTATACTTAAATTTTTGATGGAACTCCTTCTAAAATGTGTTGCCCATTGACTGCATTATTAAGCAGAGAAAAATCCAAAGATAATTTTAACATTTTAAATTTTTTCTTCTATTTTTCTTTTTCTGAATTTCAGTTACTATATTTTATTGGGATTCTGTGATAATCCCAGAAGTTATTCAGTAGATAAACCCTATTTTTGCTACATTAAATGCCTTCAGGGTGTTATGCATTTCCAGATGACCTTCTTCTGATTCCTTGACCTTTAGGACTTTAAGGACCTGAGAGATCACATTACAAACCACATGTCTGTCACCAGAGAGGCCGTGATTTACTCAAGGTCACAGTGCTTTGTCAATGAAACAGAAATGAAACATTAGTTTCACTAATTCATTCACTCCCTTATACCCGTCCTTTCAATTAATGCCTTTGTTCTTTTTAGTGATTTGTCCTATGCTTTCTTCTAGTTGCCATTTTCTTAAATTCTGTACAGTACCCTTTTGGTCCTATAAACTAGGTTAGACAAGGAGGTTGCCAAGAGAAATAATGTAACTAAGTATTAAGTGAAAAAATAAATCAGGAACAAGATGCAACTATTTAAGATCACATACACATCATATGCAAGTATGTATGTTATATTCACTGTGGGCAGACACATCACTCATTTTCTTAGAGATTGAAGGTACACTGGGTTTTAGATATTTTATTTACTTTTAGGGTTTGTTTTTGTTTTTTTTTTTTTTTTACCTTTTGCGAACTAACTTCCAGATTTGGGGGAGGCTGTGGGGGACAGTTTTTAGACTTCGAATCTTAGAGGTAGAACCTTAAAGTTCATTTGAAAAGCTTCCCAATGAAGTATTACCAAATTTCAGAGGTCTCCAAATGTTTGGGGTGATTTATTTTTTTCCAACTTAAATATATGATATTGGTAAATACGTTCCTAAGTTTATGAAGAAAGATTGAAAGTGTGAATTAATCTATTCTAGATTTAAAAAGATGCAGTGTTATTTTTAAAATTTAGATCTCATCATATCTTAGAAGCTGCATTTTGTTTTTTACTCATTTTAACCATAACTTATACTAATATTTTGTTTAAAGTAATTATTCATGTTTACTGTACATCTTTGAAACATTAAATGTTTATCTAAAGAAGAAAACATATTTTGGACAACATCCCTGTTGATTCTTGAAAGATAAACACATAAGTTTTCATTATCTTGTCAGGTAACAAAAGAAAACTCTCTTAGGAGTATTGATTAAATTATGCCTTGGGTGTTTTCACTTTTCTTTCGAGTGCTTCCCTTTGTATGTCAGAAAATTTGTTGAGTTGCTGCATGGATAGCTTTTGATATAGTCTTTTGTCTCTTCACATCAGTGATTGCCTCCTTTTTACTTCTGTTTTTGAAGTATATTTAGGCTCTGATCACATTTTTTTTTGTTTCTAAAAAGTTAAATTTATTCTAAAATGTATATCTTGAGGCATGTCTTTGGTAATCACAAAATTTAACTTAAGATTTGTTCAGTTTTAGAATAATGTCCATTCAAATTCTAATACCTTATAGGGAATATACTCAAATGTAAACTCACCCAAAGAAATTGGTTTTTAAGAAGTGGAAAGCAAGTAATCAATACCCTATCAACCAGAACTGATATGAGTCTACCACTTTCCTTACATATTATTAATGAAATAATATTATTTTGTTGTCATTTGGACAAGTTACCAGTACTAGAGATGGCTATCACTTACAGTCTATTCACTGGATAGTGTTGCTTGTCAGTCTGGTTGATTCTTTTGTCCCAACTCAACTACACCCTGGAGAGAGTTCTCACAGGCTCCAAAGTTGACTTACTGTTTTAACATTTTAAGAGTGAGGATGAATATCATAGGCTTCAATTTCATTTGAAATATTATTTTAAAAATACACAACCTATGTCTTTGTGACTATCATGCAAAATTAATTTGCTCATATTTTACTATTCTAGCTAGTGGTAACTTGCCAGAAACCATAGGTTAATATAGACTTTAACTTTAAAATGTCATAGTTTTTAAGGGAAAAAAAATCATTCTATAAAATTTGTAACAATGTCATTCAAAATTCTTATTTCCTAAAGACACCATCACCAATGTGCTTCCCCGGGTGAAAATACTAATAAAATGCTCAGTAACATGACTTTGAATATTTTGTAAAGTCCTAACTCTTAGAAAGGAATAATCCAGAATAGGCATAGATGGAATCCCTGGGAAGCGTAACTGCTAGACCAGCCCAGGTCCCAAGGGCCAGTACAAGGTCTGACTCTAACTGCCTTCAAACCTTATCAGTGGTGCAGTTCAGGGAATACAGTTCTTCATCAAATGATTCTCCTAGGCTTCCAGTCACTGTAAAGTACTCATTGAAAAAATATGAAATGTATAGGTATCCTATGTCCTTAAGAAGTTTATGTCACTATATTCGTTAATCTACTGTTTCCTCTGCCTTTTGTGAAGGACAGGGGTGGAGTTCTGTTCACATTAGCAAATGAGATACAAATTAAATCAAGCACAGTCAATAACCTCTTTCCTATTGAATGTTTTTATATCTTTCATAGAATTTCCAACTTGTGAGCCACTAACTCAATTTATATGTAAAAGTGGAAGGTGCATTAGCAGCAAATGGCACTGCGACTCTGGCAAGTATCAAATGTTCCCTATATTGCACTGATTTGATTGGGGGCCTGGCTGTCCATGCTGCTTCACTTCCTTCAGATGTAGTTTGTACGAGAAGTTTGCAGGGCCAAGCAAAATGGCTAAGACAAGTGGTGAGGGGGCACCTGGCTCATCAGTGGGGATTAGCATTAAGGATAATGGAACTCGATCTGTCCCTTGAGGCTATAAAGAGATGTGTTCAGACATTATGCTGGACCTAGTTTAAGTCTGCAGACAGGAAGTAAAGGGGCCAATTGAAGAAATGACCTGGATGATTCAGGTTCTCCAAAGCACTGATGTAAAGTGCTCTGTCACCTCAGGTTGGAGGAGTTTATAAATTATTGTGGAATTATCCAAATGGTCTCAACTCTGCCACCTTGCCCTTTATGTACAAATAATGTTTGTTTTCTTACACTCAATTGTATCATTATGCTACTTTATGCCAAACACAGGTAAATGAATTATGTATAAATCATACATTCTCACTCACTGATTTCAGTTTAATCTATTTTCACTTCACATTCCTCTCATCTCCCTCCTGCAACAGTTGTTAATAAAGAATATAAATCATTGTTAATGACAGTGACAACTCCCCAGTATAAACACACACTTACGAGTCGGTAGAGGAAGGGTACATAGTGACGCCTCATGTTGAGAATGGAAAAGAACGGTCTGAATTAAAGATACGGTTATAAACTCTGGAGCATAGGGATTATAGGTCTAAACAATAATTTTCCATGATAATTATATCACCAGCTATATCATTCCATGAAATTCCTGCAATCACCATTGTTCTCCCATTTTACAGTTATTTCATATTGCATAGATTTGTTCAGTCAATGGTTAGACATTTCTGAGTGAAATAGAAATTAAGCTTTAAAATCCAAAGTGAAGTTTTGCTTTCCTTCTTTGTTTAGTAGCTGATATTCAATCAGAACTGAAAAATATTGAAAGGAAGATAATCTTCCCCACTATTTGTGGGAAATGCTCATCATTAATTTACCATTCTTTTATCAAAAACAAAAGAATACTCTAGATAGCAAAAAGAAATGATAGATATTTCATAAGGAAAGTTTTCTTCCTGGCCAGTTTTCACTTCCTTGATGTTGATGTTTCTTTCCAGAGGATGACTGCGGGGATGGCAGTGACGAGGTTGGCTGTGTTCACTCTTGCTTGGATAATCAGTTCAGATGTTCTAGTGGCCGATGCATCCCAGGACATTGGGCCTGTGATGGTGACAATGACTGTGGAGACTTCAGTGATGAAGCCCAAACCAATTGTACCAGGGAAGGTTAGTAATTTTGTGAAGCTATGAACTCTCATTTTAAATTGATATATAATATTAAAATATTTCAGAATGAATATTATATAAAAATAATTTACTCAGCAGGTTAAAAAAAATCTGTATTTGGAACAGTGTAAAATGACTGACCTATCACTTTACTTAGGCTCTTTAATTTCTCTGGTTTCTCCTCCTTATACCTCCTTATCCTTTGGCACCTTCTGTGGATTTTGCTTCCTACTTTCATTAAATGCTTTATTTACCACTCCTTTAATCTTCTCCCACTTCTAAGTTGCTAAACCCCAAACCTATCCCAAAAGGAAAACAAACAAAAAATACGAAAGGCATAATTTTTATTTTATTTTAACACCAGATTTGTTTCCTTAAGGCTTGAAATAACCCCCTAGTAAGTGATGATGTGTTCCCACTGATTGACATCTGGAATGCAAGCTAAGAGGAAGAGACTGTGACCATGGGCCTCAACATTATCCACGGCAGGCCTGACCCTGTCATTTGCAAAGTTTGATCAGCTGTAGGATGTGTTAATAAATTAGAAATTATGTGGGAACTATCACAGAAAAAATCATTAGCCTGCCAAACATTCGTACAATCAGTAACTATATATTTTTTAAAGATTTTATTTATTTATTTGATAGACAGATCACAAGTAGGCAGAGAGGCAGGCAGAGAGAGAGAGGAGGAAGCAGGCTCCCTGCTGAGCAGAGAGCCTGATGCGGGGCTCCATCCCAGGACCCCGGGATCATGACCTGAGCCGAAGGCAGAGGCTTTAACCCACTGAGCCACCCAGGCGCCCTTCAGTAACTATATTTTAAAATATTTTATTTATTTGAGAGAGAAAGAGAGAGCGTGCACATGAGTGGGGGGAGGGGAAGAGGGAGAAGCAGACTCTCCGCTGATCAGGGAGCCTGACATGGGGTTCAATCCTGGGACTCCAGGATCATGACCAGTGGCCAAGGCAGACTCAACCTACTGAGCCACCTAGATGCTCCCAGTAACATTTTTTTTTAAGTAGAAGTTTTCTTCTGCTTAAGAAATTGGAAGAATTTTTCATTCACTCTTTCATTTATTCCACAAATATTTATTGAACACTTTTTATGTGCCAGGCACTGTGCTTATACCAAAAGATGAATAAAATGATGAAGAAATGTGTTCAGTATTTAAAATCTAGCATGCAAACAGACAATAAAGTGATTTATTTAATGAATTGGATGCTGGAGTGGAGGACATATATTGTGTGGTCATAAGAAATGAATCATTTTCAAAGTGTTTTCCAAGGGCATATATTTGCCTTTTGCAAATATTTAACAACTTATATAATGGAAAAGTTCTATATATTTTTCCTCTAATGTGGTTCCTTTTGTCTTTCTTTTGTTTCCTCTCTCTGTCTCCTCTTTCCCTTTTTCTCTTTTTCTCTCTATCCCACCCCTCTTTATCTGTATCTCATTCTTTTGTCCTTTTCTCTGTTATTTTAGTTGGTCCACTAATATATAAGACTAGAGCTTTTCACTTATCACTCACCTCATATGTAAAAAGAAAAGGTGTTCCAAATATATCATTTCTTTTTTATCTTATATGTTGGAAACATTCATCTGGGGTGTGGTTGACATATCATTACTAAGTTACACTTTGAATATAAACTACACTTCCCCCCACCTCACAGATGTCTTGGTAGGTTCCTCATGAGGTGTACATCAGTGTTCTGCAGGCACTTCCCCTAATATTCTGTGAAAGATAAATTGCCCCAAAGTTAATTTACTTTCATCTCAGAAGTCATATCCCATCTGTCATTTCTATGTGTTTTTGTCTCTAGTTAAAATGATCATTGCATATTAAGTTTTGAAGAGATTGCTTCAGCTTCATGAGTATCCCAAGTGAGTGTCCATCTCCTTGCAGCTTTGCTAGGCAATTTCTTAGGTTTGGATTATTATAGAATCATTGTCTATTTAATGTGAATGACCTTCACCTTTAGAGTACCTCAATTTCACAAGTACGTTACTGTAAAGGATATACTGTCAATGTGAATACCATGCATTTCTTATGTGATTATGGTATTATACATACTGAAGAAATTATCCGGATAATCTACACGTTCTTGGACATGTTTCAAGCAAAGAATGAGGAGAACTTCCTGAACTGATTTATATTTATTAGATTATAAATTCTCTAATCAAACACTCTATTTGATGAATATAAGTTGCAGGAATTGAAGAAAGAATGGGAAAGTTCTAGGATGACTTTGGTACAAGATAATTCAGAGTGTTTCAGAGGGCATTCAAATATTTTTATCCATCATTATTTTATGTATTCTGATATAGAAGTTGTAAAATAATCATGACAGATAGAATTGTTAAAGCTGATTAGGAAAGTCATTTTGCACATGCAGGTTTTGTAAGGCCATTGCCAAAGTAAAGTAGAAATTTGATGTAATTAGTCATATAATGTAGTCTTGAAACCTGCTGTGGTAGAAAGAGCAGGGGATTCTGGCTTGAGTTTCAAGACAGGCTGTCAAAACTGATCAAACCCACCATATAATTGCTCAGCACTTTGCTCTACATTGCCTAGGTTAAAAGAGCATATGGTGTAGTTTCTCTCAACTCAGATTGTTTTCAAAAGGGCAAAAATACTCTTGAATTAACTTCTTTTTTTTCTTAACTTGAACTAAGACTTTATTCTAAACATCTCTCAGGCACAGCAAATTCCTAAACAATATAAATGACACCAAGCCAAACCAAAGATTTGCAACTGAATCTCACCATGCTAACCAGAAAATGTTTAGACGTATGTGATAGCAAATATCACAACAGCATATAATGGAACATATGTGGAAATGAGAGTCTGATGACTTAGATACAGTTTTGTGGCTTAAGTTTCCTCACAGGTTAAAAAAACAAGTTGTACTAATGATAAAGTTCCTTTTACTTCAAAGACATTGATTCTGGATTGCAGATTAGTTGAGATTTAAAAAACCTCTTAAAGCAGAGGCCCACAGATATAAGTCAGGTGGTCCATGAACCCGGCTGAGAAAATATTAACTTTTAACTAGACTCCAACTGAAATTTTACATTCTGTTCAATTATGAATGTGGAGGAGGGGAATAGTAGCATGTGCATTTTTTTTTTGTCAAAAGAAATAATGAATTAACTTTTAATAGTAAAGGAGCGGAAGAAAACAGGAAATGGAACATTCCATATATAATCCTCATTTTTAGAAAATTCCTGAATTTAAGTCCAATTCATATTCTCTCTGAACCCACTTTCAAAAAAGAATTTCTATAGTGATGATCATTTTTTTGACTTTAGTATGACTAATATATGGGGGAAGTATTAGTTGCTAGTCCCCTTCTAGATTAATTTATCTTCATCTCCTTCCCCCTGATGTTGTGATGGCCTTTCTTCTCACTTCCAAGCTCCCTTACTAGGCAAACAAGACACAGTATCTTTAGAAAGCACTGCACACACACATGCACACACAGAGTCTACATGCAAGAGGAAATAGACAATCCATAGCACAATGATTCCTTCCTTCAAGTCATTACCTACTTATCATTAAATTATCTCTGGTTTCTTTTAGGTTCTGACTACCTTGGTTGGCACATATTTTTATAGTGACATTTTGTAAAGCTACTGGGTGAATAGTTTTTACAAATAGAGAAGTGACCCTCAAAGAATTTGGTATGAGGAAACTCCCTCTAGAACCTTAGGACTGGTCATTTTTTAAGCTTTGGAAGGTTTTGTAAACAGTTGATTTTACTTGTGAGGACATTAAAAGTAGAGTTAAAATGAGACTTCAGTCTTTTCTTATAAGTCGTTAACTCTGTCTAGAATGAAAAAAGAAAGGAAGGAAGGGATGGAGGAAGGAAGGAAGGAGGAGAAAGAAAGGAGAAAGAAAAAAAGGAGAATGAACATATGCATCTATGAAATAAAAAATATATAGAATTAATCTTATCTTATTGTTGACAGTTAAATTCATTTGAATTATGTGTACTTTAGATCTTTTACTCTTTTGGGGAACAGTCTCAACCATATATCTCCCAAGGAATAAGACATTCCTAAAGCAAACATACTTTTCTTTTTAGTATTTTTAGACAGCTATTCCTTAGGTCAATTTCCATTCAGAAATTGTTGTAAAAATTTATACCCAATAATTTCAGCACAGACTTGATGGATAATGGAACAGGTTTGTCTAGAATTAATTTTGACTAAATTTTGCAATTTCTTCTAAATGCAACTTAAATATAACTCAAATATTTGGATTTTTCTTTTCTTTGAAGGGTCATCTGACCCTGATTTATGGTCATTGTTCTTTATTTTTAGATTTATTTATTTATTTATTTGACAGACAGAGATCACAAGTAGGCAGAGATGCAGGCAGAGAGAGAGAGAGGAGGAAGCAAGCTCCCTGCTTAGCAGAGAGCCCGACGCGGGGCTTGATCCCAGGACCCTGTGATCATGACCTGAGCCGAAGGCAGAGGCTTTAACCCACTGAGCCACCCAGGCACCCCTGGTCATTGTTCTTTAATGCCTTCTGTTTGGCTGTCTAAAAAGTGAAAATTTACTGCCAGCTGCGCTAAGCTGGGTGATGATAGAACATATGTTATCTTTTATTTACATCACAAATACAAATTAAATGCAAATTTTAAAATATGTATTGACCTTCAATTTTGATTTATTATGAATAAGCTTTAACAAGTTCCCAAATCCATCAGGCAGTTTAAGTGTATAATATTATTAATATGCATTCCTATACATGGTCATATTTTTCTGCTTTAACTGTTTAACTTTGCTTCTGCTTTAGAAACTCACTTTTCTTTTGGGCTTTGTCCTCATTCATTCATTCATTCATTCACTAATTTGATGTATTATTTCCCTGTTCACGGATACAAGAAGGAAACTAGAATAATTTTGTTTTTGTAGTTTCATAGTCAAATATAATATCTAATACAAAGGGGATGCTCACTAAATAATTATTGAATGAAAGAGTTAATTTCTTGACCACAAAATGTGATTATACCCTCAGAATCCAACCCTTATTCATTTTGTCTTATATATTTGGAAACTTTTTTTTCTGTTTCTTTGCCTTATCTCCAGATCTTGTTGTTTATTTTCATGTTGATGTTTAAGACTAAGCATACTTATCTATTCATGTACATCTCTTTAATAAAGTATAATCACTTTCATTTATTCAATAAATATTTGCACTTTTAGTCCATGATTCAATAAAATAAGATAGATAGGACATCTCCCTTGTCTTTCATTTTTGTTTATTTTTGTTTACATCCTCTCATCCTCTCTGTCCAATAGATTGTAAGTTCCAGAAAGATACGAGGAGCTTAATTTTTTTTTGTATCTATTATTTAACAGTAAGTACCAGTGAGAAGATTCCATTACTAATAATTCAGTGGGGGAAGAGGAGTTAGCATATGTTGGCAACACACTAATTGCCAGGCGTTTTACATTTGTTATTCCATTTAATACTCACAATAAGGATTACTCAGGTTAAGATACTTGCCTACAAGTATTACACAGCTGGAGTTTGAAGCAAAGATTCTGTTCTTTATTCTTCCATCCAGCTCCCTGCTTCTGTAAGGATGGAATATAATTCACCCTTTTCCTTTTTCCTAACTCTTTATGCATAACACTTATGTGATCTCCCAGTAATTACTATATTTTCCTCAATTACATTCTCATTTTTCTTTAATAGAAAAAAAAAGAACTTTGTACTTATTATTGTAGGTCATTGTAATGAAATTTCCCAAAGGGCACTAGAAGGAACCTGGAACATTATATTAAATAACCGCAGTAAATCTGGCCTCTTTTTCTGTTTGTTTCTGTTCTCTCACTCCCACAACTCTCCTTGATAAAGTAGACTCTGAAGCTTTGTCATTACAATAGCTGTGGACATTCCCACAAAGACAATTTCTTCAGTCACCCAAAGAATCTGTTAGTCTGCCATAAAAGTTTTACCTCATAGACTTAGAAAATTTAGAAAGATGGGAGAGAATGAAAGATCATTTGGTTCAGTTATTTAATCATGCGTATGAGGAAAAGGGCTCATTTAGATAAAATTATTCCAAGTATATAAAAATAACAAAAACTTGCTGCTTCCTAGAAGGATCCGTTCAGGTTCTGTGTTAGAGATTTAAGACTGAAAACTTTTAGCCATAAACACATGTTCAGGAGAGGTTTTGGACTTAAATGATTATGCTAAATTCTTTGTGGAAAATCCAGGGAAGTCAGACTGTACAGCCAACAAAAAAGGGATAATATCCTACCTAGGGACATTAAATCCACCCAGAGCCGTGCAGTTATCAAAACTTGATCTGTGGCTAAAGACTTAGTTACACATTTAAGCATTGAGAGAAGGGAAATTAAAACTTAAGGAGGAAATTAAAACTTAAGTATTGCATGGAGTACTGGTGTTTTATGCAAACAATGAATCTTGGAACACTACATCAAAAACTAATGGCATACTGTATGGTGACTAACATAACGTAATAAAAATAATAAAATAAAATAAAATAAATCTTTAATTTTTAAAATAAAACCACTATCTTTGACTTCTGGCCTATATCCTATCCCATCTCAACTGAATCCATCGTGTTTTTAGCAACAACATAGAAAACAAGATACCAATAAATACTATACACAATCAGACTCAATCATCCGTTTTGTTTTTCTTTTATGAAAACATTCTGAGGTGCTTTCAATTATATTTTACTAAAAATACAATCAAAATAACTGCTGTTATGTCTCAGTCACTGAATTTTATTGAGAATAAAGTAGTGTCTTTGAATTTGAGGAAATTAGAAAATTATATACTCAGCAAAATCATATGATCTCTTCTAATGATTTTTAATTAGTTCTCTTTAATGAAAATATGGATTGTTTTCTGATAAAATACAATTAAAAGCAAATTTAAACTTCATCTACTTTTAGAGAGGTATAATATTTACTTTCAATGAGATACAAATTGTCTGTCTTAACTTTTTTCTCTCACAGATTGATTTATTTTCCTCAGGAAATGTTAACACTGAGATATCAAAACAATGTTAATTATTAATGGATTTTATCCATAGGAAACCTCTTTTTGTTTTCCAGGACAAAATAGCTCCTTAAAGGTCATTTTAACCTCAATACTGCAAACAACTTTTACATCAAGAGCAAAGAAGACTCAAATCTTTCGAATCAATTAATAACAAAGCCTGTTCTGAGAATCCATAATGTTTCTAGCATTATCTGTGATTATCAGGACAATTGAAGGGAATCTGATAAGTATAATTTTAAAAATTAAATATTAGAAAAAGTTCATAAAAATAGGAAGAAGTTAATTATCTTCATCTTTAACTATACAGAAAATTAATAATAGATCTACACTTATTCTTAGATAAATTTAGCTCTTGTATTAAGACGATAATTATGCATCTTGACACTAAGCGGAGGAACATCTCTTGTTTTTTAAAAGATATAATTAATAACAAAAGTCAATAGGTAACAAAAATACTTAATTTTAATGAAGAACCTCAGCCTGTTTCCTCTTCTTTTAATAGAGCCAAAAAATAAGGGCAAGAGTGAATTCATTTCCATAGTCTTAAATTCTGCTTCCTTATTCTCCTGTTGTGGATAATGATCAGTGAAATGGTAGGACTTTCAGGCATTCAGCAGAAAATAGGCAAATTAAACACACACACACACACACACACACACACAGAAAAGAGATAAGGGGCATGGATGATCTACAAAATAATTAATTCACCTTTCAGTAATTGAGTAGTGCCAAGCTTTTGTGAGAGTGAAAAAATAAGCAATAGGATAGAACTTTGTCTTTTTTCTGTAGAAATAGAGGGTAGTTAGATTCTTTCAGAGCCTATTTGAACTGTCAGCCTTTGTTTCTTTATTTATGTGAACATCAACTGAATTTGCAATTAGATATTACATTCCTGAATGTAATGACCAGATTTATTCACTTTTTGGTAAGAAATTTGTTTTGGTTTTAGGTTGGTACTTGTGTACACATGGGCCTCCCAAGAAAAAGTAATTGTCATTATTTGCATCTAAAACCTTCCCACAAATAACTTTGGTGCATAAGAGCATCCATTTAAATTGCCATGACCTTCCTGGCACAGAATATTCACCTGTATCAGAATCTTTCAGCACAGCATGTTGTTATTGTTCATGTGTATGCACTTAAATGAGATGTTCTATGAATCATAACCAGAATTTTCCCCATTTTAGAACAGTTGAAAAATATTTTCTGTAAAAAGTCAGAGAGTAAATATTTTAGATCTTGCCTATTGCAACTACCCAACTCCACTGTTTTAGAACAAAAGAAGCCATAGAGTATATGTATACAAATCCTTATGACTGTATTCCAATAAAACTTTATTTATGATAACAGGTAGTGGACCAGAATTGGTCTTCAGGTCATAGCTTGCTGACCCATTATCTAAAACACAGTAGAGACACACTCTAAAAGAACTATAATCTTAAATAATCCTTTATGCCCATTCCGTAGAATCAACCTTTTTAGACAAAGGCAAAAAATAATGGTGAGAAAAAAAAAAGGCCAAAGAAAGAAAATATATGCCATTAATAATTTCTAAATAATATTCTCTGGCCTTTCCTCATATGTGTGTGTGTGTGTGTGTGTGTGTGTGTGTGTGTGTGTGTGTGTGTATACATTCATACACATTATTTCTATGTAAAAATGTTCCACATCATTTTAAAATATAAAATTAAATGATGTAATATTTTAAAATTGTTTCCAGTAAATATTTGATGCCTATTGTGAGCTAAGCATATTGCTAAGCCAAGAAGTAAATTCCAAATGTAAAATATCTGTATTGCAACCTGTTGTAATTAATAGTTGGTATCTAACATAGCTATTAAGGTGATTGGCTAATTCGAATGACAAATGGAAAAATAGATTTCTCAATTACATAGGGAATTCAGCACATTAATACATTCTGTACCCTAACATTTAGATATTATAGAAGTTCATCATTTCCATGAGATATTAAATTTTAAATGGAATGCTCATGGTAGAGTTCCAAATATCAAAACTTAATTATTGTTATTATTATCTTAGAGAGAGGGAAAGGTAGGAAGGGACAAAGGGAAAGGGAGAGAGAGAATCCTAAGCAGGCTCCATGTCCAGTTCGGAGCCCAATGCAAAGCTTAATCTCACAACCCTCAGATCATGTATGACATGAGCCAAAATCAAGAGTCAAATGCTTTACTGACTGAGCCACTTGGGCACCCCAAAACTTAATTTTAATGAACTAAAAACAACGTTTTATTTGTTTTACATAGAATTTCATTTATATATTTTAGTTTACTGGTAGATATTTATGTCATACATTGAAATTTTGCTTCAGTATATTTTTTGTGTCTATGTGTCTATGCGTTTTCAACACTAAAATCATTTTAGTATTATAATAATTGACTCTGTACTTAGGTAGCCACACTTTCTTTCCCATTTCCTTCTCTTCAACTTTTCTTTTTCTTTCTTTTACTTCCACTTTTCTAACTGACCCAGACAATAAACATTAAAGATGTGAAATATGGTCTCTTATTTATTATTAAAGTTCCCATTAAATGGTTTTGATAGTTCCATCCAACTTCTTATCAGGATAATCCTCAGTGAGGGCTACATGTAAGGGTAAAAAGAGTTGGTAGGATTGAAAGTAAAATATAACTACCATGCCCTGAAAGTGTGTTGGGGTGGGAGGGAGTGAGGGGCAGTCAGATTAATAACCAAATGCTATAGCATCTATAACCATCATCAAGGTCAAGGTCCAAAGGGATGAGGAAAAGTTAAAAAGGGGAGGCCCTGGGCTTGACTTCATTATTAGTTCACAGCAGAGATATTGCCATCACACAGGCAACAGCCCCAGGGGAGTCTGTCCCTTGTAACATGAAGGAGAGCAGAACAGTGCATCCCATAAACCTTGGCACTGGCTCTCTACAGTCTGGGAGGCAGGTTTTAACAAGCACCTCTCCCCTAAGGATCTGTAGAAACCAAAGCGAGCCTACCCTCATAAAGGGAATGTTAAGGTTCTCTTGAGGCAGAAAGGTCAAGGTTAGGTCCACAGCCTGCTGGCAAATGAAATGAAAATATTGATATACCGTCCAACTGATTCTCAGTACTTTTAGGCAAGTGAAGGATATCTAGGTATCTGGACCAAACAGCTGTCTTAGGTACAGGAATTACTAATGCGTAATGATTCAAGTTAGGAACCGAATAGGGACTGACACATGGTGATTATAGGTAATACAGGAAGCTGTACGCACAACTGTATGCATAGTGCTTTTTACTTTTCAAAGCATTTTACAATGAATGACAAATTAATGTATAAACTCCATTAAAACAATAAAAAAGTAGTTTTTTCTACCCAGATTGGTCTCACAATTTAAATAATTCTTTATATTTACAACACCATTATTGGTTATTTTCTCAGGGGGGCTTTAACATTTCTTACAAGCCAAAAAATGTATTCTGACTAAAAAAACAAACAAAGCATGGTATATATATTTTTCAATCCTGATTTTCTTTTTTTTTTTTTCAGTTTTTGGAGGAAAAACTCCTTTATGTTTCTGTACAGTTGCTATTTATTCTTCTAACTGCAAGTATTTAGTCAAAGTGAATTCATTTAAATATTGGGATAAATTCTACCATTGTTTGCCACATTTCCTTCAGGGCTCTGCATTTATTTATTTATTAGATTCCCCAAATTGAATGCTTGGTTTAAATAGCTTCAGGGCAAAAATACAATAAAATTGCATTAGTTAAAAATATAACCTGCATCAGCAACATGAAAACATAACAGTAAAACAGCATGAGCATATACATATAAACACAGTCATCATTTTAACACTCCATTGGGACAAGACATATTACGAAGATAGATTGTGTGCCAAGCCTGGAAGCTTAAGCAACTGGGGCTCTGGGGAACCAGATGGGCCTGGAACTCCGGTTGGAAAGGTCATCACAGGCTCCTCAGAGAAATGCAGCTCTCCATCCAGGGGAAAATCAACAACTGTTAACAGAAGCAAATTTCATTTGGCAAGAGGTTAGGAGGAAATAAAACTCCACAATTTTTTTCCTGTTTTCTGGCAGAGGACAGCATTTCTTTTTTTTTTTTTTTTTAATTTTTATTTATTTTTTTTTAATTTTTATTTATTATAAACAAATTTTTATCCTCAGGGGTACATGTCTGTGAATCGCCGGGTTTACACACTTCACAGCACTAACCATAGCACATACCCTCCCCAATGTCCATTACCCCACCCCCCTTTCCCGACCCCCTCCCCCCCGCAACCCTCAGTTTGTTTTGTGAGATTAAGAGTCACTTATGGTTTGTCTCCCTCCCAATCCCATCTTGTTTCTTTTCTTCTTTTTCTGCCCCCCTAGTCCCCCATGTTGCAT